>VDFB02202477.1:0-125670 GCA_007258455.2 Sequoia sempervirens
TCTGTGATAACTTGTTATTTTTTGTGACATGCAAGAAGTTTAAAACAAAAGAGAGGAAGAAGACAAGAGGAAGATTGGAAGTTATTTGCTGCCTTCTTGTAAAAATCTGCCCCTAGATGCAACCTCTGAGAAAATATCCTTCTATGTTGCTGATCTTCAAAAAATAATGAAGAACGGTCAAAACCCTTTGTCAAATCTTGAAAAGACATCTTGGAGAACAAATGACTGTTCTTGAGCTCCAACTTGCAAAGACAAACAATGAACAATGATGTCCAAGCTTGATACATAGTGATTAATGCATGAATGCATCAAGTATGGACACCAACTCATGATGGAGGGGTCTTTTTGCCTGATCTGGAGTTCACAACACTGATTTCCACCCATTTAGGGACATTTTAGACATAGAAAGGCTTCAAAATATCTTAACTTTAGTCAACTGAGCCTTACTTTGACTTTAGGCGTCCCTTTGAAGAGTTGAACATTTTTATTATTTTTCTGTGTTGAAGTGTCTCTGTTCAATCCTCGATCCTGGTTGCTCAATTGCTCCTGAGATGTTGCTAATAGATCCATTGCTGAGATGGAACGACCCTGATTAAGTGTGCATGGGAGCTACAAATCTCAAAGACTGAATCTGATGCCTTCAAATCAAGGGCACCTTTTCTCAACAGGGGCACTTTTGGCTTCAGACTTAGTCAATTTCTTGACTGTTCTTCAATTTCACCATTTTGACCCTCCGTGCTCTCATCCGAGATCATTGCTGACTGATGAGTTTGATGATCTCGCTAAATCGTGGGATGGATGACCAGCTCAGTCCTAGAAAGGATGACTAGTTTCACAACTTCTGAAAGTCTATTTAAGTACTTCAAAAGCATGGGCACCCCTGGCCAGTGTTGTATCGAAACCAAATTTTTTGCTTCATTAAGGCATTTTGCTAATAGAGTCTTAACCTTGTTAAAGTGATGTCAAAACACTATTTTTTGGGCAAATCAAGTATGGATTTTGTGTTTGTTTGATGTTTGGAAGGTAATGGTAAAATTTGAAAAAATTGAAAATTAGGGTTTTTCAAGCTCCTATTTCAAGCCCTAAAACCCTAAAAATTGAAACTTGTCAGGATTGACTATAAATTGTTATAATTGGCTTATTTTGCTTCACGATCACAATGGTGAAGTTAGATTCAGTTAAAACTCAGTCTAGGTCTAGTGGGTAGTGTTGTGACCTTTTCACACATCACCCCATTCAAAATGGGGACCCCCTAACTTTTGCTCTGTTCGGGTCTTTTGGCTTTGGTTTTGGGTCTGTGTCTCTCTCTGTCGTTTCTTTTTGTCTAGTGATGTACTTGCCATTTGACCTAAATTTGAATTTTGGCTAAGTCTGGAGGGCCTTCTGATGAATTAGGGTTTACAATCTTCAGGCTACTTTGAGGTTAGGTTGAATTGGCTAAATGAATTTTGAGCTTAGCACTGCTACTGGGTTGCTTCAAGTAGGCTCCCACTGAATTTTCACTGAATTCTGACAACTTGCTATTTTTAGTAAGTATCAATTTGGGGCCTATTTTCTTGGGATTTTCAAATTCTGACAAGTGCACTACACTTAGAACACTGTGAGCTACCTGCTTGCAAAATTTGAGCTAAAGCAGACAACTTACTATTTTTAGCAGTTCTGCCTTCGGGGGCGATTTTTAGGGTTTGCATGTTGGACTTTCAGATGCATACCTAGAGATTCTTTGTGGGTTTTTTGAGACCTTCGCGGTGATATAACATGCAAAACAAGATGATGACTTTCAACAATTCAGGCTTCAGAGGCCATTTTTAGGGTTTGCATGCAAGATTTCTCAACGCATGTCTGGATATTCTTTATGGGTTTTCCGAGAGCTACACGACAAGGTAACATGCAAACAAAGTTGATCACTTTTCAGGAACTTACTATTTTTAGCCAGTGCCCACATGCAGTCCAGTTTACTGGGTTTTTTGAGATCTCTCGAGTTGTGTGACATACAAACTCATCTGGCAGTTGATTGGTCACTTTTTTAGACACTTACTATTTTTAGTAGGATCACTCCAGCATCTACCAAACACTCCAGAATCACGAACCTAGTGACATACAACAAAAACGGGGACAAACAGAGATCTTTTGGGCAACATGCAAATCAGATTAGGGTTTCTAGCTTCGAGACCCAAAATGAGGGATAAAATGCCAGAATCGCCAAAAACCGGTGTATCCCATCATGATCAGTATCTTTCAAGGAGTCCACTTGTAAATTTGAAGGCGACTTGAGCACTTACTATTTATAGTAAGTCACTTCTAAAATAGGACTATAAATAACAGGTCAGCGCGTGGCACCAGTGTGAGCAAGTCAAGCAAGTGATGAGGACCCCATGGAGCGAATTTTAGATCAAACAGAGTTGCAGAGGTTCGAAAAATCCAGCACTTACTATTTTTAGCATGTCCTTGCAGAAGAATTAGGGTTTCCTAAAAAGTAGGGCAAGACGCAAGGGTCACACGAAAGCAACATCCAGTTACAATCAACATCTTTCAGGCAGTTTACACGCAAAATTTGAGCTCATTCTGAGCACTTACTATTTTTAGTAGGTTACTAAAAATAGCAGGTGCATGCAAGCATCAGGTGCCGACAGCTCAGTCATGTCATGGGGATCAAGACAAAACGAAAATCAAGCCTTCCGGAGCTCGAAATCAGTTTGAAATGCGAAGAGTGCAAAACTTTCTAAAAATAGAAAACTAGGTCATCCTCAACAATCAGAAGAATCACCTCTCGAAACTGCCTCAAGTCTGGAAATGAGCTAGAAAATCCATCTAAGTCTGGCAAAATGGAAGCTTGACCTGCCAAATGCACCTTGAGAAGTTGAGGATGGATGAAAATTCTACTAAGGCATTGAAAATGGAAGCTCACAGGGAAAAATGCGCCCAAGTTTGAAGAGATATGCCTTGAAATTTGTTTAAGTTTGCTAAATTGGAAGTAGAGGACCCTAGATGCACCTTAACTTGAAGGAGGAGGCTGGAAATGTGACTAAGTATTGAAAACTTGAAGCTCAGGCCTCCATATGCGCCCAAACTTGAAAGAGGAGTCCTTGAAATTTTCTAAGGCATAGAGACTAGAAGTAACACATGTCAAATGTGCCCTACCTTGAAGAGAAATGCTTGAAGAATCTCCTAAGTAACAAAATTGGAAGCAAGGACCCTAGAATGTGCCCAACTCATGAGGAAATTGAGTAAATTTGACTAAGGCAAACAATTGAAAGCTCACCTATGGAAATGCGCCCTTGGAAGGTTGGTAGCCTTGAAAATTTCTAAGTATGATAAAATGAAAGCTCCTACCCTCATATGTGCCTTAGCTACTTGAGGTTGGTTGAAAAGTTGACTAAGTCTTGAAAATTGAAAGAAGAGACCCCTATATGTGCCTTGACCTTGAGGAGGGGTAAGAAATTTATCTAAGGCAAAGGAAAGTGGAAGCAAAGGTGGTCATATGCGCCTTGACTTGAAGAGAAAGTTTAAAAAATTTCAAAGTATGAAAACTAGAAGCTTCGACCCCTATATGTGCCTCACCTTGAGAGGAGTTGGTAGTGAAATATTCTAAGTATCACAAATTGGAAGTAGCTACCCTTGAGTGTGCCCTTGGGAGGAGATGGCATGGAAATTTTTCTAAGTACTTAAAACTGAAAGCTCACTATCCCATATGCGCCTAAGGTAAGAGGAAGTCAATGAAAATTTTTAAGGCATCAAAACTGAAAGCTCACTATCCCAAATGCGCCTAAGAGTTGAGGGGGAGATCTAAAAATTTTCTAAGTGTGGAAAGCTAGAAGCTTGAAGGGCTGAATGCGCCTAGCATGACAAGGGATGAGAAAACCTTCCAAGGCACTAAAAATGAAAGTTAGAAGAGGTAAATGTGCCTTAGTTTGTAGAGGTGCCTTGAAAACTTGCTAAGGCGTTGGAATTTGAAGTAGCACCTAGCAAATGCGCCCAAGAAGTTGAGGAGGTAAGAAATTTCTCTAAGGCAAGAGCAAATTGGAAGTAGAAGGGATGGTATGCGCCTGGCTTGAAGGGAGTAATATCAAAAGTTGGAAAATCTTCTAAGTGCTCAGAATTGGAAGCTCAAGGCTTCAGATGCACCCTCAAACACGAAGCTACTTGAAATTGTTCTGAGTATGGAAAATCAAACCTTAAGGGATCTTAGGCGCCTAGAGTATAAAGATGATGAAAATTTCACTAAGTCCTCAAACAATGAAAGCTCTCACCCTAATTTGTGCCTTGACTTGGAGATGCCCTAGAATTTGTCTAAAGGGACGAAAATGGAAGTACCACCCTCTAGATGCGCCTAACATGATGAATCAATTGGAAATTTTTCCAAGTATGAGAAATTGAAAGTCGCCACCCTTATATGTGCCCAAACTTGAAAGAGGCTTGAAATTTGACTAAGTAATGTAAATTGAAAGCTCAACACATTAAATGCACCCCTCTGAGTACGCCCAACTTGATGAGTGGATGATGGAATTTTTAGGAGTGAGAAATGAAGGTTGGCCTAGTGAAATGCGCCCAAGGCTGGAGAAGTAAGGACAAATGTTAATAAAAAATTATTTTCAAGGGTGGAAAATATTGAATGAACCCCTTCGTAGAGACACTCAAAGTTTTAAAGCTAAGAAATATTTTCCAAGGGGGAATTGATGAAATATGTGTGAAGTACACCTGCATATGAGATGAATAAGATTTCTAAGGCATTTGAAACAAAATTTCTATGATGAAACCATGCCCTTGTCAAGAATGGAAATATTGGAGATAATTTTAATGAATTTCCTGAAAATGTTCAGTCAACTGAGAGTTACATGCAGTCAAGGAGGGAAATTTCGAATTTCGAATAAGGAAGGAATCTCCAGCAATAGCAGATTCTTATGACAACTCTATGACGACTGAGCATAACTTTTGTGACAACTCGCCAGTCATCTCTCCCGAATTGGAAATCTTCTAAGTAGTGGGGGAGTGAATTAATGGCAACTGCTAAAGTGGGTGTCCCCTCTCAATTATATAAACTCTGAAGCTATTCATTTTTTCTTCACAAGCTGCAGAGGTGAAATTGTGAGAGTACTGAAGTGCTAAAGCTGAAAGTATGTGCTAAGAGGGAGAAAATTCTAAAGTGAGTAAGTTGGGTGAATTTTTCCTAAGTGTTGAAAGTGAGTGTCGTGTGAGTGAGAAGTTTCTGAGCTAAGTGAAATATTTTTCTTAGTGTTGGAGTGATATTGCTAGGAGTAGCTAAAGTTTGAAGTTTGGGTTTCAAGGTCAGAAATCTCGAGGTTTGGAGTTGGTAGTTAGTGTTGAAGATTTTCATTTTCAAAGCTAACTCCACATGCCAACCATCTCGTAGTAATTTTATTTTCTTAGTTGCAATTGTAATGCTTGAATTTTATTTTGCAGATGGCTGAAGTTCAAAGAGGAGATGTTGTCGGAACGAACAAAGTTGTAGGCAAGGCTGGAAATACAAAAGCAAGCAAAGAAAGGAGGATTGCACTTCCCTATCGTTATGGGAATTCATTTGAGGAGTGCCCATCTTTGCAAGCAGCCAAGGAAGCAAAGGAGGAATTGCAATTCTACCACCTCACTCTCCACACCAACCGACGAGACTTTGATCCTCATGGGAAGATCAAAGTAGTACAGGGAGAAGAATATCAGCACAAGGCCCATGTTGAGGATTTTTGGGCGAATGCAGAAGATGAAGCTGAGATCAAAAGGAGGACGTTCTCCAGGCTACCCCTAAAATTGATTAGGGAATGCGAGGTTGTCCAAGTTCTGGATCAAGTGGATGAGAACATCCATGTTATACAACCTGATTATGAATCAGTGACAGGCACGCCAGTCCCACCACCTGATTGGGCAGAACCGGAGATCATAGACTTGGACACATTGTTTATGTCGGTCTTAACATTCACAAGGAGCTGGGTGGATAGAAATGTTCATAGGCTTAAAAGCAAATCAATTTCCCTCACGTACAACCTCATGGGCGATCAAAGGCCACTGACATCAACAAGGAAGATAAAACAGGTCGCCCAGGCTATAGAGCCACAAGAAGAGGAACCAGTTCAGCCAGAGCCTCAAAGGACAGAGGAAGCATCACCTACACGGCTATTGACTCACTCTTCCAGTGTACAAGAAGTTTCAATATTTGCAAGTCAGAGGGTTAGAGTGAATGAAGAGCAAGAAATGGAGGAAGTCAACCAGCCATTGCCTAGGGCGCCCAATAGTCAGAGCGCTAATACTCCTAGGAGTGCTAACCAACCGGATGAAGATGAGGAAACAGAAACAGACACTCGCCCAAATCGTGTGATTGAGGTAGCCTTTGAAGATGAAAACACTACAGAGCCTGAAGTTTGAGGTATTGAGGAGGATAGGCAGCCCATGGAGATGGATGAGCCTCAACCAAATGTTGTTGAAGAGGAGGTTCATGAAGTAGAAGCAACAGAAGAGCAGCCACTTGTCGTCTGCAACGCTCAACAAGATGTTCCAAATTGGCTCACAAGCACAATAAGGAGAGATCAAGAGGATGACACCAACCCAACAATAGAGATGGAGGAGTTCCTTAATAGAATAAGCAGGTCACCTAAGAGGAAAAGAGCCAGAAGATACTCCAGGATGGAGACAGATGAGTCTGGTTCCCGCACTCTTCATGTTGCGGTTCCGAGGGAAGAATGTGACCGAGATGAAGCAATGCCTGAAAATTGCACGATCACTATGATTGAACTGGGGCACCCTACTGGAGCACAAGTGATTGAGGAAGCTGAAAACTCCTTCCAGGCATTGAAAGATAGACTGCTCTGAAAGGGAGATAAATACAAGAGGCTGAAAAGGGAGCATAAGGCGTTAATTGGTTCGTTGTGATATGTTGTTTTCATGAGGGGACTTACACAATTGTTCAGAAGTTAGCAGTTGAGAGCAAATTGATGATGAAAGGGGTTTTCATGCGTTGCGGATGATTTGGCAATGAGGTATGTGTTTCCTATACTAACCAGAAATGTGCGGAATTTAAATGAGTGCAGGGTTTAGAAGATCTAAGTTCTATCCTAAGGCGGGACGTGGGATTAATTTCAGCAAGCTTCAACCAGACTTTGCTTCGCCTCGTGTTGGATAGCCTCTACAAAGTCGGTGCAATCTTCAAGGGGGTAGCAAGGAGTGTTCAAGTCACAATTCAGCATAAAGACACCATCAAGACGATGCATGCCAAGACGTGAATCATAACTGAAGTTAAGCTTTTGAAGTATTTGAGTCGACCACACAAGGAAAACTTACCATCAGCAAGCTGCTAGTGGTATGGATTAAATGAAACTGCCTTGATCAAACACCACAATCCACAACTAACATTTGCTTGCATGAAAATGAAAATTGTTCTACTTTAAGTCCTACTTGAAGTAGAAGGACAAAGAAACCTCGCTAGCTACTCACAACAAAAGACGAGATCATCATCAATGAAAACTCTTTTTATTGAGAGAGTGTTAACAACAATTTCTTACAAAGTTCTCAAAGGAAAACCTTTCCTTCTTCAACTATGCTAACAATCTATACTATGCTATCTCTAAGTTGTCTCTCTACTATTCTATCTCGTCCAATCTAGTTTCTAATCTAATGAGATACAAATGAGGGGGGATGCCCCTTTTATACCTAGCCAAGTTGAATGGACGGCGCAGATTACAATCAGATGGATGGCTCAGATCAAGCCATATAAGCCCTAACCCTAAAAACTGCCACCAAGAAGAGTGGGGTAATAAATGAGCAATTAATGTCCACCATCTTCTAGAAGACTCCTGTCTGGAAACGCATTGCATTGTTCTTCTTCTTCTTCTTGACTGCAAACTTGATGAGTCTGATCATCGTGGCTTCAACTTCTTGAAAGGGGAAGGCAGGCACATTCTCGACCTAACTCCAAGGCGGCAACTTCTTTCTCGTGCTCAATGATGATTTTCTTCTCAACTGACATTCTCTAACTCTGAACTGCATGAGGATGATTATTTCTCCACCCCTAATCCTAAAGGGTCTTCTTATCTTGGATTTGAGCATTTCTTCCTCGCCATCTACCTCTCTGAATTGAGTGCATATTAGGTTATTCCAACACTTAGCCATTTCTTGCAACTTTTCTTCTGTCGAGGTTGAAATGTAGTCTTGGAGTATTTGCTTCATCGCTTCAAGTCATCGTGCTCTGGCCCCGGCGTTCATCCTTCAAAACAGATAAAGAGAAGAGCATTAGAACACTTAATAATATAAACTCTCCTTACTTACCTGATCTCCATGTTTTGATCTCCAATGTCTAAGTGATCTCCAGATCTGATACGGTTCATCATTTCCCTCTAGTAGAAGTTGCCTTCTTCATAATCCATCATAGGCATACCTTAACCATGTATTCTACTTGATGCTCATTTCTTATGCCTTAGAAACTTTCTTCCATCTTGAGGGCGTGTTTAGAGGGTGTTGTTTTATTCTTCCATCCTCAACAAATATCACATGTTAACTTATCTTCACCTCAACTTGCTTAGAGCACACATCATGTACTGAACTCCATATCTCCTCCCTTAGAAAACTCTCTCACCCACGTTGATTCTGGCTCATAATGCTTCATGTATGCTTGGGCACATTTTAGACCTTTATGTCTTCATTTCCTCTAACTTAGCCAATTTTTCAAATTCCTTCTCTATGATGGGCATGTTTCAATTCAGACAGGTCTTTCTTAGAATTTTCACCCTTCTTGAGGGCGCGTCTTGAAGAAAATTTTCCAACCAACATGATATCCCCTTTTTGGCTTAGCCAAATTTCCAACCCATCCGCCTTAGAAATAATTTGTTTCTTCCAGGAAAATTTCACCAACTAGGGGCCCGAGTAAAATCTCCATCTTAAAGTCTCAGGCGAGGTGTGAAAATTTTCAAAATCATTTCCTTGTTGAAGTTATCCAGTACCCAAAAGAAAAGTCCCCTCAGAAAATGCAAAATTCATGTGTATCACTACGAAGGGGGACATTTAATTTTTTGAGTTTTATACCTTAGAAAACAATATTTTGTCATCAAAGTTCATCTTCATTCTTCATCTCTGGGCATATTTTTTTTTCTTGCTTGGTCTTGGAAAACTTTTATTCAACTTCATGAAGCTAGTGCATTTTGACTCCTCTGCCAGTTTATACAGTCAAACGTATTTCCCACCTCCTAGCCAACTTGGGCGCATTTAGGGGGTGATGGAGGAATTTTTTAATACTTAGTAATTTTTCCATGCTTCTCCAGCTTGGGCTCATTTGGAGGGTCTAGAGGAATATTTTTGTACTTAGAAACTTTCTTCATTTTCCTCCTCAAGGTGGGCGCATTTCTCTAGATGAGGGGGAATTTTCCCACACTTGGAACATTTTTCCATGGCCAACTTCCACTCTGGGTGCATATGAGGGTGTGAGGAGGAATTAACAACACTTAGAATATTTTTAAAGCTACCTCCTTATCTTGGGAGCATTTTACCTTTTGAGGTTCCATTTTACATGCCTTAGAAAATATTTTGAAGCCACCATCTCATTCAACTTGGGCGCATTTCACCCCTTCTCCTGCCATTCTTCAACACTTGGCAAATTTCCACGCCATCACCTCCAGCTTGGGCATATTTCCTGTCTTGCTCTACCTTAGAAATTTTATCCTCCCATCACCACAAGTTGGGCACATTTCATGCCTTGAGGTTCCATTTTTTTCATGCCAAAGGCGTTTTCCAAGCCAACTCCATGGTGGGCACATATTGAGGGGTCTACTGGAATTTTTCTTACTTAGAAACTTTCTCCACCCACCTCCAAGTTAGGCGCATATCAGGGGTGGAGGAGGAATTTATGCCTTGAAAAAAAAAAATCAAACATCCTCCAGTGCTAGGCAACTTGGGCGCATTTAGAGGGAGCCACTTCCATTTTTTATCTCCTTCATGCAGCTTCCACTAGAGGGTGCATTTACTAGGGTCAACTTCCAATTTATCAACACTAAGAAATTTTTCAAGCTCCACCATGTTGCTAGGGTGCATATGAGAGGTCCAACTTCCATTTTGCATACTTAGAGAAATTTCAAGGCTTCCTCCAAGTTTGGGCACATTTGGGGTCATGAGTAGGAAGTTGCAATGCTTTGAAAAACCTTTTCCAAACTTCACCTTCAGGATGGGCGCATTTACAGGGGTGGGAAGGAATTTCCCATGCCTTAAACTTTTTCAAATTACCTTGATTCTCCCAGGGCGCATTTGAGAGGGGCAACTAGAATTTTCAAATGCCTTAGTTAATTTTCCTCACCACCATCCTTGCTTGGGTGCATTTTAGGGTGGCTATAGGAATTTTCATTTTCTTCAAGTCCCTCATGATGCCTGGGGCTCATTTGGGAGAGGGTGATGCCATCTTTCTTCTTACCTTGGATATATCTGAACACTTAGCCAACTTTAGCCCTCTAGCCCCGGTTTACTATTTTTAGTAAGTCCTCTGATTTTCATATCTCTGCAACTTGGATTGACTTGAAATTTGCGCCACCGAATCCTCATGGTCTAATTGATTTGATAACATTGCCATCTTGTGTCGACCTGCTATTTATAGCTTGTTTCTGGAGGTGACTTACTATTTATAGTAACTGCTTGATTTCGGGACTTCTACAACTTTGTTTGACGTGAAATTCGTGGTCCTCGTGGGTTGACTAGCCTGTTCACACTGGTGCCTTGTGTTGACCTGCTATTTATAGCCTATTTGAGACGTGACTTACTATAAATAGTAAGTGCTCAAATTGCCTTCAAATTTTACTAGTGGATAGCTTGAAAGATACTGGTCGTAGTGGGATACACCGGTTTTCAAAAATTCTGGCGTTTTACCCCTCATTTTAAGTTCTGAAGCCGGAAACCCTAATTTGACTTGCATGTTGACCAAATGATCTTCGTTTGACCCCGTTTTTGTTGCATGTCGCTTTGTTCATGACATTGAAGTGCTAGGCAGCTGCCGAAGTGGTCTTGCTAAAAATAGTAAGTGCTTGAAAAAGTGACAATCAACTACCGAAAGCGTTTGCATGTCACATAGTCTGAGAGATCTCACAAAACCCAAAAAACCCAGCAAACTGGACTGCATGCGGGCACTGGCTAAAAATAGTAAGTTCTTGAAAAGTGATCAATTCTACCTCGCATGTTACCTTGCAGCGTAGCTCTTGAAAAACCCATGAAAATTATGCTAACATGCACTAAAAACTCCTGCATGCGAACCCTAAAAATAGCCTCTAAAGACAGCTCTTGAAAAACGTCTTGATCCTGGTTTGCATGTTATATCACTGCGCAGCTTTCGAAAAACCCACAAAGAATATCCAGACATGCGTCAAAGATTCCAACATGCAAACCCTAAAAATAGCCTCCGAAATAAAGACTGCTGAAAGTTATTGTTGTGACCTTTTTCACACATCGCCCCATTGCAAATGGGGACCCCCTAATTTTTGTTTCGTCTCGAACTTTTGGCTTGATTTTAGTTTGTTTTGTCGTTGTCTCTCTCTCTTTCTGTCCCTTTTCTGCTATCTGTCTTTCGGGGTGTGCCCGTCTAATGTGGGATTTTGGCCAAGTCGGTAAAATTAGGGTTTTCAACTTTCCAACCAATTTGTGGTCAAGCAAGGTGAATAAATTGAAAATTGAGACTAACATTGATGTCAGTGTGCTTCTAGCAAGACTCTTAGCTAAATTTCATCAGATTCCGGCTACTTACTATTTTTAGTAAGTGTGAAATTCAGGACATTCCGTCAGCATTTTTGAAATTCCGACAGTCACACTACATTCAGAACACATCAAGCTGCTCGCGTGCAAAATTTGAGCTGAAACAGACAACTTGCTATTTTTAGCAGTCCAGCTTCCGGAGGAGATTTCAAGGCTTAGATGTAGAGTTTTTTTTCGCATGTCTAGATATTCCTTCTGGGTTTTTCGAGACCTTCGCGATGGTGTAACATGCAAAGCGAGATAACGACCTTCAGAGTTCAGCCTTCGGAGGCTATTTTTAGGGTTTGCATGTCAAGGTTTTCTTTGCATGTCAGCATATTCCTTATGGGTTTTTCGAGAGTTACGCAGTGATGTGACATGCAAATGGAGATGGTCACTCAGTGAGGAACTTACTATTTTTAGCAAGTGCATCCCGGCAGCTGCTTCCCAGCACTTCAGAATCACAAACTGATCGCAATGCAACAGAAATGAGAACAAACGGAGATCATTTGATATGCATGCAGAACAAATTAGAGTTTCCAACTTCGAGACCCGAAAAGAAGGGCAAAAAGTCAGAATTTTCGAAGATCAGTGTAAACCACCGCGATCAACATCCTTTAGGTTATCTGCTGGTAAAATTTGAAGACAAACGGAGCACTTACTATTTATAGTAAGTCATTTCAGAAACAGGCTAAAAATAGCAAATCAGTTGCATGCGCCGATGTCGGTAGGCAGGTCACGTGGTGAGGAGCGCATCATTCAAATTTCAAATCAAACGGAGCTATGGAGGTATCAGAAGCAAGCAGTTACTATTTATAGCTAATCACCTTCAGAAATGGGCTAAAAATAGCAGGCCAACTAAAAATAGCAGTCTCAACAGGGTAACAAGGTCATGAGGATGCAGTGTTTGAGATTTCAAATCATTCTGAGCTTCAGAGACGCAAGAATTGAAGGACTTACTATAAATAGCAGGCATGGATAAACTGGCGAAGACGAAGAAAAAAATAGCTAAGTCTGGAACTTTATCCTTCACCACCTTGAAAATGCGCCCAGCTTGCCTTCAGGTGTTTGAAAAAAAAAAGTTTCTAAGGCATTGAAAAATCCTGCAGCTACCTAAAAATGCGCCCACTTCTCAAGAAAGTCAAGGAGGTCAACAAACTTCATCCACCTGCCTAGGCAAAATGCGCCCACCCTCAAGGAGAAAGTTTAAAAATTTTCTAAGTGTTAAGTTTCATCCTGCTCAAGGGGTGAAATGCGCCCCCTCACATGCAAGCAAAATGCTAAAAAAATTTCTAAGTGTAGAATTTCATCCTCCTCCCATGCAAAAATGCGCCCAAGTTCACAAAAAGTCAAGGAAGTCGAAGAATTTCATCCTCCACCATGCCCAAAATGCGCCCAAGCTCAACAAGTAGGAGTTAACAAGCAAGTCAAAGGGTCAACAAAGTTCGTCCTCCTCACATACTCAAATGCGCCCAAGAGCGGGCATGTGGAGACAAAAATGAAGAAGCTTAAGAGTCACGTTGAAGTTTCGTTCTCAAATGCGCCCATGCAAAGTCAAAAAGTCAAGAGTGTTTGAATGTGTTTCATCCCTCTTCACACATGATATGCGCTTAAAGTAGAGTGCCAAGGTGGTGGAGTAAAGTTGATGAGAAAATATTGCAAGGTGGTGAAAACAAAGTTGCTAGGCATTGGAAATGCTAAGCCTATAAGGTAAAGTGGTAAGGTGTTGAAAGTGCTAAGTGTTGAAAAATTTTCCAAAGACAAGATGAATATCCTTCTTCAAGTTGAATATGCGCCCAAGGTGTTGATGAATATTGCTAAGGCATTGAAGGTGCAAAGTGATAAAATTTTCCTAGGCGTTGGAATTTTTTTTGAAAAATAAAACATGCTAAGTATGATATGCCTTCAGGAGGATTTTCTAAGTGAAGTTGATGATTTTTCTTCACCACAGGAAGGATGATTTGAAGTTGAATAAAATTTCTAAGGCAAAGTTTTCAAAAATGTAAAGTGATTCAAAAATTTTCTAAGGCACAATATTTTCTTCCTTAGGGAAAATACGCCTAGACCTTAAGGGTGATGAAATTTTTCAAAAGCACGAATGAAGTTGCCAGTGGAAAAGTCAGATGATGCCAGCTTCACAGAGTCAATAAAATTTTTCAAGTTGGAGCAAAGAAATACTCACAGATGTGAAGAACGGGATTTAATTTGTTAAAGATTATTTTTCCAAGGTTCAAAATTAAAAAAAAAAAAAAAATTAAATCAACCCGTTCGTTGTATACCCATAAGTTCATCGCGTTTTAGAGAAAATTTTCTTCTAGGTATTGAAGATTGTCAACAAGGAATAGATTTTAAAGTCTTCCGCAATTCGTTGAGGCCTTCGGGTTGGAGATTTTAAATGGGCACCAAGTTGATGAATTTCCTAAGGGAAATTTAAAAAAATTTCTAAGGCATGGAATAAAATGTGTTGTTGACATAAAAGTGCCTTGGCAGATGAATTTGAAAATGATTGCCTAGATGATTTTTGATCGGGTTCCTGATGAAAGCATTTTTCTCGAGCCTTTTTGTTCATTTGTATTGATTTTTTGAATGAAATCTCTATTTTTTTCTATAAATGAATTATTTTTCTGATTTATACTTTATTGGAGAATAAAATCATTAGGTTATACTGATTTTATGCTGATTTATAATAATCTATGTTGAATTTATGTTGATTTTTCTCTATTTAAAAATTAAATATGTTGTACTTTGTACTTGTAGGTTAGATACAATGGCAAATAGAGAACCCTTGGCCTCTAGATCAAGCTCCCACTCAACATCAAGCTCAAGCTCAACCCAGTCGATAGCAGTTATAAGAACTCATTCCTTGGAGTCAAAGACCCCACTTGGAAATATACCATACAAGGAACAACACCCAGGAAAGTCATTTGCATAAGATGCCACAACCTATATAATGGAGGCATCAATCACCTCAATACCATCTTACAGGCATTACAAATTGTGATACCAAGCCCTATAACAAGACCAAAGAGATAAAATGATAAATGAATGCACACCTTGCATTAATGGAAGAGGAAAAATAAAGGGAGAAGACAAGTGCAGCCATAGTAGCATCCATAGTTGGTGCTCATAGTCCTCAACTGCAAGCGAAACAAATGGTGATATGACATTCAAAGGCATAGTGGGTTTCATTCATGGCCCATGCATACAATGCACATTGGCATTCACTTCATCTACTTCAAGTAGAGTGCTTACACAAACATTCCCTAGCCTTTTTTGTACCTAGAAACATACTTGGAGCACAACCATCATTGGGAGGTATAGGGTGGAATAGGGAGCTGCACTGAAAAACAAATAACACATGTCATTTTTGGTATTTCAAAAACCTTCTCTTCAATGTGATAAACAACCTATACTGGGAGAATTTGGTAACTGGATTTACATTTGCAAGAAAAGGCTACTAAGCACTCTCTTGAAAAGACTTAAGTGCAAAGTTGCTCATGGATGTAGCTGAAGATGCAAAGTTACTTGTGGAAGAAAAAAAGAAAGAAGAGAAAAAGTATGGCTTCACTATTCTTTTAGATGGGTGAATAGATGGAAAGAATCACACCCTTATCAACTTTTTGGTAGCTTCACATGGTGAGGTTTTTTTTTTTTTTGAAGTAAGATAATGCCTTCGACAAAGTAAAAAATGTAGGAACTTTGAGTCTAATGTTAGAGGAAGTTATTGTAGAGGTGGGCAAAGAGAATGTAATGCAAATTATAACTTGCAATGCAGAAACATATATGGCAGCTGGAAGATTGCTCCAAGAGAGGCATCAAACACTCTTTTGGAGCCTTGCACAACATACTGCCTTGACCTTCTTTTTAAAGACATACGAAAAATGGATTGGGTGAGATTGATTACCATTGGATTCTTAGTTTGATGAGAGACCACACCAAAGGGAAAGAGCTAGTGTGATCGAGTGTCACAAGGTTTGCAATGATCTTCCTAACATTGCAAAGCATGATTGGTTTGTTGACTTCTTTGAAACAAATGTTTGAGATTCAAGCATGGCTAGATTCATCATATTCAAAGAAGCCTGAAGGAGAGAGGATCACAAGGATAGTCTTTGATAATCTCATTGCATAGAGAGCTACAAAGATCATCAAGATAACCTCAAAATTTTGATTTAAAGTCCAAAGTATTTCCTTTCATTAAAAAAATTTAATTTTAATTTGTTTGTATTTGTAGGTGTTGGATCCCTTGGTTAGATTTTGCACTTGGTAGATGGGGATCAAAACTAGTTATGAGGCCATGGATAGGTCCCAAGAGGCCATCCAAAACTATTACAAGTGGGACATACTTAAATTTGATCCCATTTGGGAAATCATTGATTGAAGGTGGAACAATCAAATCCACCAACCCATTCATGGAGTGGGGTACTTTTTCGATCCTAGTTTCTTTATTCGAATAGATTTTCAAATCCTAATGGACAAGTTATGGAGGGCCTTACAACATGGATTGAGAGGAAGATATCTAAGGTAGACATGAGAGACCTCATTGTTTAGGGATTGTATAGTTACAAGATTGGTTGGGGGAAGCTCTTTTCTTCATCACTAGCTATCCAAGGAAGAACCACTTAGTCACCAAGTAACAAAAAATGGAGTTTTATCATGCATCTTACAAGTTTAAAATTTCAAATTTAAAACCATTGATAAACATGGTTTTCTTACTAATCCTTGAATATCTTATGTTGTAGGTTCTTGGTGGGGAGATTGGGGTGCAAATACCCCAAATTTTCAAAGATTAGCCCTCGACATTTTGTATTGACAGGTTGTACTGCTTCTTGCTATGAGAACAGACAGTTTTTTTTAGTCCATTCAAATGAAGAAACAAAATAAATTTACTCAAAAACACCTCAATGATCTTGTCTTTGTACAAAACAACCTTCAACTTTGCACAAGAAAAGAAGAGGAAAAATTAGAGATCATTGATTTGGATGATATCGATCCTTACAACAACTAGATAGGGTAGGGGAGACCCCAATGTGTACTAAAGACGAGATTCTTGATTTTGAGAGGCAAGCAATGGAGTATGTGGCTGCAGCAGAAGGAGCTACTGGATTGTCATTGGATGATATTGATGAGTTAAAGGAGGAGCCATTGCAATCTAGCAATAGGATAGAAGTTGAGCTAAGGCCACAAACATAGTCTTCTATGCCAAACAAGGAGTTGTAGTGGAGTGCAAGGATTAGAAGCTCTACCCAATTTTTCACTAGATCAAGGAAGAGGAAGATGTAAACTTTGAGAAAAATCTTCAATGAACCAACAATGTAGTGCACATGGCCCAAGAATGATCTCATTCTCGTGACATCCCTTTGAGCTTACATTTCTATAGCTACTCTCACTTTGTTGGAACTTGTCTTTAATCTAGCACTACAAATAATGTGCTCAAGAAGCTTCCCCTATAGAACCATGACTTGAAACTTCTTTGGATTTAATATCAACACCGCTGCTCTACATTGTTTGACGCACTTTGCTAAGGATTTTAGGTATGTTTTTTGGTCATTGTAAATTGACCAATCATCAAGGAATGCTTTAAAGTTCCCCATGGACATTGTGTCAATGATATGCAAAATAATCATTTCAAATGTAGCAAGAGCATTACATAGGCTGAATGGCATCTTGTTGTACCAATATATTCCATCTTCCACTATAAAAATGGTGTTCAACTTATCTTCTTCTCCAACACTTGTTTGGTTGTAACCAAATAATCCATCCATAAACAAAAAGATTCCATGTCCTACTACTTCAAGGATAGATTTTGTGAATGGAATAGGAAACAAATCTTTGATTGTGATCGCATTGAGGCTTTCAAAGTATACGCATATTGTGATTTTTTTAAACATCCTTAAAGAGATGACAATGGGTGATACCCACTCACTTGTGTTTGTGACTACTTTAAAAATCATCCCTACTTTCAACATTCTATTGATTTCTTCTTTGACTTTAGTTGTGTTCATGTGTTTTTCGTGACCGCACCAACACAAAATAAGTTCACCAACGGCTACTCTATCCTCTCTTGAACAAAATCTCCTACATGCTAAAATTGCTAGAAAGATCATGCATTCAACTCCAAGGTTCCTTCATGCAATGGATAGTCTTAGTAGGCTCGATGTGATTTGCTGGTATTTCAAGGGAACTTACGTAATTGTTCAACAACAGAGAAAGGGATCTGAATGCTTGAAAGGTTTTATCTATAAAGCTCTTGCTTCCTAAACTAACTAAAAAGTACTGAATTTAAAATGGTTGCAGGGACAAGAAAGCTCTAATCTACTATAAGGCGTGGGACATGGCGATCAATTCTCGTAGACTTCAACCGAGATTTGCTTTTCTCACTTTGGACAGCCTCCACAAAACTGGTGCAATCTTCATAGGAGTAACAAAAGGTATTCGGATCATAATTCAACACGAAGACACCATCACAACGACGCATACCAACATGTGAATCACAAACGAAGTTAAATCCGCAATGTTCCAATTGACCGCACAAGGCGAATTCACCATCAACGAACACACTAGTGGTATGGATAGACGAAGCTTGCTCAAATCAAACACCACATTCCACAACTAGCATCTACTTGCATGAAATGAAATGAAATTTATTCTACTTTAAGATTCTACTTGAATCGGAAGGACGAAGAAATCTTGCTAGCTGCTCAAAACAAAAGATGAAATCATCATCAATGAAAACTAATTTTATCGAGAGAGTGCTCACAACAACTTCTTACAAAACATTCAATGAGAAAGTTTTCCTTCCTCTTCAATCCACGCTATACTATCAAATTATGCTCTATGCTACGCTATCACCTAGATGTCTCTCTATTCTAAACTCTACTCTAATGAATTACAAATGGGGGTCGGGCGGGGGACGGGGATGCGGAGGAGGTCCCCTTTATATAGGTGGCCAATCTCAATGGATGGTCCAGATTGAATTACAATGGACGGCTCAGATTGAGCCACATCAACCCTAGACTAGATCCTGCCCTAGTAACTGCCAGAAGGTGGAGTGGTGCAATTAATGAGCACAAAATGATAGATTCCTCCTTGGACCAATATGGGCAATTAATGCCCACTACCCTTCTAGAAGATTCTTGTTTGTAAACGTGTTCACACTATTCCTCTTCCTGACTGCAAACTCTATGAATCTGATCATCAAGGGTTCAACCTCATCCTTAGCCTTAAGGGCATTTTGAGGATGATCTTTAACACTTGGTACTTCATCTTTTATTTCATCTTGATCTTGAACAATTTTCCAATCTTGGACTCGAGCATTTCTTCACCTAAGTTGGGCACATTTAGATCCATGTGGAGGAGCTTCAACACTTAGCCATTTCTTCCAACATCTTCCTTCATGTTTTGGGTGCAATTGAGATCTTGTGGAGGAGCTCGAAACACATAACTTTATCTCCTTTCAAGGTTCTAATATCATCTTGGATTACTTGCTTCATTGCTTCAAGTCATCGTGCTCTGGCCCCGACCTTCATCCTGCAAAACAGATAAAGAGAAGAGCATCAAAAAGCTTTATAGTATAAATTAATTTCACTTACCTAATCCCGACATTCTGATTTCCAAGGTCTGATTGGCCTCATTCATCATTTTCTCCCACAGACTTTTCCTTCTTTACAACCTTTCATCATGGGCGGATTTCATGGGCTCTGCAAATTTCTTCATCTTGATGGTGCAATTGGGATGGTGGTGTTTCATTTCTCCCTTAGAAAACTTCTCACCTTGATGCATCTTCCTTGAAAATATTTCTCTACCCCTCAACCTTCCTAGGGCACATTTGACACTGTGCACTTTCATTTTCAAACACTTAGAAAAATTCCCACTGCTTCAAGTTGCTAAGGTGCATTTAAGGACCTCTACTTCCATTTTGTGAAACTTAGAATATTTTCTATCTCCACCTCTTGATTTAGGTGCATCTCCACCCTTGAGGTTTCAATTTTCAATACTTAGGCTTTTTCTTACCTCCCTCCCAAGCTTGGGCACATTTAGGAGGTTGTACTTGTAGTTTCATTTCCTTAGACAAATTGCGTCTTCACCTTGTCATCTTGGGCGCTTCTAGGGTGTTGTGGTTTCAATTTCCATGCCTTAGAATTTTTTATGACTCCTCTCTCAAGGTAAAGCGCATTCAAGAGGTGGCACTTCAACTTTCAAACACTTAGAAATTTTTCCAACTCCTTCTCCAAGTCTCTCTTTCTTCAAGGGTGCATATAGGGGTCTGACCTTCAATTTTCACCACTTAGAAACTTTTTCCATCTCCCCTCTTGAGTTGGGCACATTTGAGGGTATCTACCTTCAATTCCAATGCCTTAGAAAGATTTTGAGTCACCTTCTTTCCCTCAGGAGCATTTGGACCCTTTCATTTTTCACACTTAGAAAATTTCCTAGACATCTCATCTTCCATTATCTCTCAAAGGCGCATTTGGGGGTGGGAGCTTCCAACTTCAAACACCTAGAAAATTTCTCTATTTCCTCCTTCAAGCTAGGCACATTTGAGGTGTTGTGCTTTCAGTTTCCATGCCTTAGAAAATTTTCTAGGTATCTATTCACACTAAGGCGCACACCTTGAGCTTTCAATTCTCATCACTTAGAAAAATTCCAACCTCATCTCCAAGTCAAGGCGCATTCAGGGACCTCTACTTTCAATTTTCAAGACTTAGAAAAAATTTTAAGCTCTTCTTCTCAACTTGGGCACATTTGGCAAGGGCTACTTCCACTTTTATTGCCTTAGAAAATTATCAACACTCCATCTCTTTGACTTAGGCACATTTACCCCTCTTAGCTTTCACTTTCATTTGCCTTAGAAAATTTTTAAGTTGTCTCCAAGCTAAGGCGCATATGAGGGTAGGAGCTTCAGGTTTGGAGGACTTAGTCAATTTTCAAGCCTCCTCCTTTAAGTTTGGCCGCATTTAGCCCCTTGTAGTTTCAATTTCAATGACTTAATTAAATTTCCATCAACTTTCCTTTACCTTGGGCGCTTTTGGGGGGTCAAGCTTCCAGTTTCAAACACTTAGAATTTTTTTATGACTCTCCTCTCAAGCTAAGGCGCATTTCACCAGCTGAGCTTCAAGTTTCAATGCCTTAGCAAAATTTCCATCCATCTGTTTGCTCCTTGAGGCGCATCTGGGAAGATGAGCTTCCATTTTTGCCAGACTTAGATGAATTTTCAACTCATTTCAGCTTGCTAGGGCGAATTTAAGGGGGTGTTCTTATGATTGCTCATGATGTCCTTAGCTTGCCCTAGCTTTCTATTTTTAGAAAGTTTTGGTGTTCTTGTGATCTCCACGAATTCTCAACATTTTCAAGACCTAATTTTGGCTGACCCTGATTTTCATGATGTAGTTGTTGTGTTCACACCTGTCATTTGTGTTGACCTGCTATTTATAGCCTGTTCCTGGAGGTGACTTGCTATTTATAGTAACTGCTTGATTTCAGAACTTCTGCAACTCTGTTTGACGTGAAATTTGCTCCATGGGGTCCTCGTGGGTTGACTGACCTGTTCACACTGGTGCCTCGTGTTGAACTGCTATTTATAGCCAGTTTCTGGAGTGACTTACTATAAATAGTAAGTGCTCAGATTGCCTTCAAATTTTCCTAGTGGATTCCTTGAGAGATGTCGATCGCAGCTGGATACATTAGTTTTCGGAGATTCTAGCATTTTCCCTCTCATTTTGGGTCCTGAAGCTGGAAACCCTAATCTGACTTGCATGTTGCTCAAAAGATCTCCGTTTGACCCCGTTTTTGTTGCATGTTGCTTTGTTCGTGATGCTGAAGTGTTTGTTGTGTAGCTCTTGAAAAACCCATGAAGAATATGCTGACATGCACTGAAAAATCCTATATGCAAACCCTAAAATTTGCTCTCGAAGACAACTCTGCAAAAAGGTCTTGATCCTAGTTTGCATGTTACATCACTGCGAAGCTCCTGAAAAACACACAAAGAATATTCCAACATGCGTTGAAGACTCCAACATGCAAACCCTAAAAATAGCCCCTGAAGCCTAAGTTGTCAAAAATCAATATCTCGACTTGCATGTTATATCATCGCGAAGGCCTTGAAAAACCCAGAAAGATTCTCCAAACATGCATTGAAAACTCCAACATGCAAACCCTAAAATTGGCTCCTGAAGCCTGGACTGCTAAAAATAGCAAGTTGTCTGTTTCAGCTCAAAATTTGCAGACAAGCAGTTTAAGGTGCTTTGGATGCAGTGTCAAGCTCATATTTCAATTTGCTTACTCAAATCAACCTCAAATTGGCATGAAGAAAGCAAAACCTAATTTCTTAGACTTAGCCAAAATTTCAATTCAAAAGGGCACATCCCCAAAAAGACAGACTGAACAAGAGAGAGACAATAGGAAAACCAACCAAAATCAAGCCAAAAGACCCAAAAGAAGCAAAAATTAGGGGGCTCCCCATTTGCAATGGGGTGATGTGTGAAAAAGGTCACAACAAGTTGTATAATTCTTGTTCCTATATTGTCCTTTCCTCACCAATTGTGCTCTAGATACCGAAGGAATTCTATGGAGAAACAACTTTGATGGTACTCTTTTTAATTCATTGTACATCCAAGTGAAAGCATACTTGTATTCCATGAAATTTCAATGCTACTACTTTCAACACAAGATTCAAAATATTCCAATTATCTCCAACCAATATTACCTTTGCACTACCTTCTTCTCCCAAATTCACTTTTATAGTTGTAGGTTGATATTTCATACCTTTATCTCTCTCAAACTAGTAAGATGGCATATCATCGAACTTTTCATTTCCTAACTTGTATTCCATATATTCAAAAGAAAATGTAGAGGTTGATGGTGTCGAATGGTAACCTTTCACACATTTTCCTTTAGTATCATCACATTGCACATTCTCCCCAATCTTCGTTACTTGGATCATATTACATTTAAACTAGAATACTTCAGAGTCTTCCATTTTCCAATGGAACAACCCACTAAAGGAGCTTGTTTCATCTTTTGAACATGGTGGCAAGTCTAGGATTCCCTCAACATTTGGTTCCATAGGGCCATCTTCCTCCTCTAACCACCCTTATCCTAAGCCTGAATTTGATGAATCAGATGAGGCTACTTCCTCACTACCTTATTCCTTTTGGGTCATTAGAACTCCCAATACCTTGATTCCTTGTTGATTTGCGCCTACTAGTTGAAAAGTTGGAGGCAAAATTGTTGGTTTAGCCAAACTCCTCCAAGTATCTTCCAAAAGCACGTTTTATTTTCTGTCCTCCATTAATGATTCTATAAGTTGACTACTACCAAGGAAATATTTTTCTCTTGATTCCATAAGTTGACAAAGCATTAACATACCCACTAGGGATAACCAAATGAGTAAAACATAACTAATACAAAACATGCTAACTATAGATTCCTATGTAATTTCTTAAGATTGTTTTTCTTTCCAATAAACAAGATATTTTTTTAGCACTCATCCCTTCATAAAGAGACTTTAGGCATCCTCTACTTCTTGTCAAACTTCTTTACAATCTATATAGCTCAAAAGGATTTTCTTATGGTCAAAAGATGTTTTTTCAAGTACAATATTTAATAAGTGATGCAATTTGTAGTCTGCAATCTACTACATTTACTTTGTCAAGTACGTAAATGCTCAATAGTATATTCAAGAGCCTTTTCTGCATATTTTCATGCATATTGGTAGCAACAAGTCAGATACTTTGACTGCATCAGCTTCAAACAAGCATTAACAAAGAACACAAATTTAACTTGAAATCCTCTCAAAATCGTAGGTTGTTGCAACAACTGGTAAAGCTTCAACTATTCATAAGTCATATACAAACTATTTATAATTTAATGCAATGGATTTGAATTTTTTAATATCTAGGTTTTCATTGACATATGCAAGTAGATTTTTCATGTCCTCCAATTTATGAAGGTGATTGCCCACTAATTCTTCTTAGAACTTCAAAAGATAAAGTTTGTTTTTCAAAAATAGTTAGTGTTCCTTGGGGACACTCTCCAAAGAAAAATTGTTGTTTTTGAGGGTGGGGATTTCTTGAGGACAATAAAATGGAAATGAAATGTTTCCCCAATCACCACCCCTAAAAGTGGCCATTTTTAAGATAGTCCTACAAAGCAAGGGGCATCCCTAGGGACATTCTTCTCTAGGGGATGTGTTCCATAGTGTCCTACCATCCCTAAGATGGTCAAGGGATGTACAAATGTTGCTTTACTATTCCAAGGATAGTAGGGCAACTACATACAGCCTGCCCCCCCTCCTCGACCTGTTGTGACCTTTTCACACATCACCCCATTCAAAATGGGGACCCCCTAATTTTTGTTTCATCTCGTCTTTTGGCTTTGGTTCTCTCTCTCTCTCTCTATTGTCTGCCTTTTCGGTGTGTGCCCGTCTTTGAGCTTGAATTGAGATTTTGGCTAAGTCTGTAGAATTAGGGTTTTGGATCTTCCAGTTAGTTTGAAGTCAAATTGAGTGAGTGAATTAAAGTCTAAGCTTGGCACTGCAGTCAGCAAGCTTCCAAGCAGGTTCCCAGCTAAATTTCATTAAATTCTAACAACTTACTATTTTTAGTAAGTACCTAATTTGGGACGTTTTCTCAGCACTATTGTAGTTTATCTACCACACTGCATCCAGGACACTTCAAACTGCTTGTCTGCAAAATTTGAGCCAAATCAGACAACTTTCTATTTTTAGCAAGTATTACCTTCAGAGGTAGATTTTAGGGTTTACATGCAAAGTTTTTCAGTGCATGTCTAGAGAGTATTTCTAGGTTTTTCGAGGCCTACGCAATGGTATAACATGCAAGATGAGATGATAACTTTAAGCAGTCTTCACTTCGGAAACTATTTTTAGGGTTTGCATGTTGGAAGTAAGCACAAGATTGTGTCACACTTTGCCGGAAATGGCCAACACTGAGTCAATTTTTAAAGCTTGAATCACTAAAAAGTGGCATATATGTTTGAATTTTCAAATGATGTAAACTAGTAAAATATTTAATTTTATTATTCTATGTTTGTATTTTTTTTTTTAAAAAATATAAGAATTATTTAAACTAGTTTTGAATAAATTTAAACTATAATTTAGTTGCTAATAAAATGCTAAAAAATGAAGTTGTATGGGACGTCAAACTTTTTATAGTAATTTTTTTTTCTCTTTCAAAATTTTTGTGTGTATTTATAACTTGAAATTTTAGTGCATGGATATATTTTTTCCAATTTTGATAAATATATATTTTTAAATAAATATTAAAATGTGCGTGAATAAAAAAATGGTTGTTTTCATCGGACGTAAACTTTCATATTAAATATTTATCTAAAATGGAAACAAAATTGTACCATCTTAAAATAGATTCTTTTATCTAGTGCATCATATTTTTTTCAATTTTTTTTAATAAGTTTTAGTATTTTTCATTGGCATAGTAATCAACCTTATATTTTGTGCTGAAAACCTACTTTTAGTAAAAATAAAATGTAAAATATAAAAATAATTAAACTATTAAAATAAATATATTTTTAAAACTACACTTATGGATCTACAAAAGGTATTTTATATTTAAAAAAAATATTGTTTACATTAGCAAGAGTTATTGAAACTTCAAGCTTTTCAAATAATTTAATATTTTTGGTAAATTGGACTCAAAGTGGTGCTCCATACATTTTTAGCCAAAAATTTTAGTTGAAATTTTTTTGGAAGCATCTAACTTAGCTAGAATGAATCTTACTAGATCATATGTTTGACCAAAATTGATTTTTAGTTAGAAATACTTAAATTCAGTTGTGCTAATAAGTTGGCTGAAAGTGTGACAACTTTGTGTACCTGCTGGAGTCTTTGACGCATGTCTGGATATTCTTTGTGGGTTTTTTGAAAGCTTCGCAGTGATATAACATGCAAACCAGGATTAGGACCTTTTTCAAGAGTTGTTTTCAGAGGCTATTTTTAGGGTTTGCATGCAGGACTTTTCAGTGCATGTCAAGGTATTCTTTATGGGTTTTTCAAGAGCTACACAACAAGGTGACATGCAAGCGGAGTTGGTCACTTCTTCAAAGACTTACTATTTTTAGCAGGATCACTCTAGCAACTGCCCAACACTTCATTTTCACGAACAGAGCGACATGCAACAAAAACGAGGTCAAACGGAGATCATTTGGTCAACATGCAAGTCAGATTAGGGTTTCTAGCTTCAAAACCCAAAATGAGGGGTCCAATGCCAGAATCTCCAAAAACCGATCTATCCCATTGTGATCGGTATCTTTCAAGCTATCCACTGGTAAAATTTGAAGGCAATCTAAGCACTTACTATTTATAGTAAGTCACTCCTGAAACAGGCTATAAATAGCAGGTCAGCAAGAAGCACCAATGTGAACAGGTTAATCAACCCATGAGGATCATGTCAGTCAGATTTCAAGTTAAACGGAGTTGCAGAGTCCTGAAATCAAGCAGTTACTATAAATAGTAAATCACCTCCAGAAACAAGCTATAAATAGCAGGTCAACACAAGATGGCAGTGTGAACAGATCAACTGGATCATGAGGATCCTGTGGCGCAAATGTCAGATCAATCCAAGCTTCAGAAGAGTGAAAACCAGAAACTTACTAAATATAGCAAACCAGGGCAAGCAAGCTAAAAAAATGTCTAAGTCTGAGAAACTTCCTACTTGACCCCCTAAATGTGCCCTCAAGAAAATGGAGCTTGGAAAATTTTCAAGTGTTAGCATTTCCTGCTCACCCCCTGAAATGCACCCATGACTGGCAGAAGGATGAAAAAGTTTTCAAGTATGAGAAAATTCCTGCTTGACCTCCTAAATGCGCCCTCAACTTGATGAAGATTGGAGAAAAGTTTTCAAGGCATGAAAATTTCATGTTGGACCCCCTAAATGCGCCCTAGTTCCAAGAAGGTGAAGTGAAAAAGTTTCTAAGGCACAAACTAGCAGTAGACCCTCTCAAATGCGCCCATCATAAGGCAAGGTCATGAAAAAGTTTCTAAGTGAGGAAGATTTCCTGTCCACATACCCAAATACGCCCTCAGCCATGAATAAGCTAGAATTGGTGATGAAGTTTCAACTAAGTCATAAAATGGAAGCTCACCTAGGTAAATGTGTCATCCAAAGAAGAATCGAGTAGAAATTTTTCTAAGGCAAGTGAAATTGTAAGTACAGGAGGCCAAATGCGCCCAAGGAAGAGAGAAATGCTTGGAGGTTTTTCTAAGTGTTGAAAACTTGAAGTAGTTACTCCTAAATGCACCTTGACTTGGAGATGCCATTGAAAAAAATTCTAAGTGTTGAAAAGTGAAAGCTCAGACCCTTGAGAAAGCGCCCAACTTGGAGGGGAGGCAAGAAAATGACTAAGGCGTTGAATTCCTCCTTGACCCATGAAATATGCCCAACTTGCTAGGCTATGGAGGAGCTAGAAAAGTTTCTAAGTGTTTAGTTCCTGCAAGACCCCCCAAATGCGTCCATCTCCAAGAGGTGTGAAGAAAAAATGGCTGAGGCATTGTTAATTCCTGCAGAGGGTCCCAAATGCGCCCAAGTTCAGGGTGGTTCTAGGAAATGTGTCAAGTGGCGTTGTTAATTCCTCCTCAACATGTCAAATGTGCCCAAGGATGTTGAAGGTGGTGGCTCTCTAAAAAAATGTTCTAAGTAATGTTGAATTCCTCCTCTATACCCCAAATGCACCCATATTCAAGATGACTCTAGGAAAAGTTTTCTAAGGCATTGTTAATTCCTCCACCCAAGCAAAATGCGCTCAAAGTGGAGAGAGATAGTGGTGAGGAAATATATGCTAAGTGTTAGGAATTCCTCCTCACACCCTCAAATGCGCCCATGCTCATGGAGATGATAAAATTTTCTAAGTATTGAAGTCTCTCCTCCCCTAGAAGAATACACCCAAGCTTGAGAGAGGATGATAAAATTTACTAAGGCATGTATGAATTGGCAATAGATACATCAAAATGCGCCTACTTCATGAGGTTGAAGAAAATTGTCAAGGAAAAGCAAGAAAAATAAGCCCAGAGATGAAGAATGAAGATTAATTTTGATGAAAATATTTTTCTAAGGTATAAAATTCAAAAATTCAATGTTCCCCTTCGTAGTGATGCACATGAATTTTGCATTTTCTGAGGGGAATTTTCTGTTGGGTACTGGATATCTTCGACAAGGAGATGATTTTGAAACTTTCTACGCCTCACCTGAGACTTTAAGATGGAGATTTTACTCGAGCGCCTGGTTGATGAAATTTTCTAGAGGAAATAAATTATTTTTAAGGCAGATGGGTTGGAAATTTGGCTATGGCAAAAAAGGGGATATCATGTTGGTTGGAAAATTTTCTAAAGCAAAGAGAAATCAAACAACACCCTCTAAACGCGTCATCAAGACGGATGAAAGTTTCTATGGCATAAAAAATGAGCATCAAGGAGGATACAATGTCAAAGTACGCCTACGATAAAAGAGCATGAAGAAAGCAAAGTTTGCTAGAGAAAAGTGATGAACTCTATCAGATCCAGAGATCACTCAGACCTTGGAAGTCAAAGCATGAAAATCAGGTGAGTGAGGTGAATTTATATTACGAAGTGTTATGATGCTCTTCTCCTTGCTTGTTTTGCAAGGTGAACACCAAGGCCAAGGCATGATGACTTGGGGAGATGGAGCGAGTTCTTGGAAGAAATGGCTAAGTGTTGACCCAGTATGCACCCAACTCAAAAAGGCGAGTGGCGAGGGAGAAATGCTCGAGTCCAAGATAAGAAAATCCTTCAGGATCAAGGGTGGAGAAATAATCATCCTCATGCAGTTCAGAGTTAGAGAATGTCAGTTGAGAAGGAAATCATCATCGAGCAGGAGAAAGAAGTTGCCACCTTAGAGTTAGATCGAGAACATACCTGCCATATCAGTCCAAGAAACAGAAGCCATGATGATCAGACTCATCCAATTTGCAGTCAAGAAGAGGAACAAGAACAATGCGAACGCGTCTATGGACAAGAATCTTCTAAAAGGGTGGTGGACATTAATTGCTCATTTATTACCCCACTCCTCTTGGTGGCGGTTTTTAGGGTTACGGTTTATGTGGCTCGATCTAAGCCCTTCATTGTAATTGAATCTGGGTCGTCCATTGGATTTGGCCAACTATAAAAGGGGCATCCCCCCTCATTTGTACCTCATTAGAATAGCAAAGAAGGAATAGAGAGATATCAATAGAATAGAAGGTAGCATAGTTTGATAGTTTAGCTTAGATTGAAAAGGAGGGAAAGTCTTCTATTTGAATACTTTGTAAGAAGTTGTTGTGAACACTTTCATAATAAAAGAGTTTTCATTGATGGTGATCTCTTCTTTTGTTGTGAGTAGCTAGCGAGGCTTCTTCATCCTTCCAATTCACTTAGAATCTTGAAGTAGCTTAAAGTAAAGTAGATTTCATTTCATGCAAGTAGTTAGTAATTGTGGAATGTGGTGTTTAATTTGAACAAAACTTCGCTTATCCATACCACTAGCGGACTCGCTAACGGTGGGTTCGCCTTGCGTGGTCAACTAGAACATTGTGAACTTAACTTCAATTATGGTTTATATGTTGGCATGTGTCGTTGTGATGGTGTCTTCATGCTGAATTATGATTTGAATACCTTTGATTACTCCTTTGAAGATTGCACTGGTTTTGTGGAAGTTGTCTGAAGCGAGGCAAAGCAAAGCTCCATTGAAGTCTACGAGAATTGATCGCCATGTCCCACACCTTAGAGTAGAATTATAGCATCTCTTATCCATGCACTCATTTAAATTCAGTTCATTTCTGGTTAGTGTTAGGAAACTTGCACTTACCTGCCAAATCATTTGAACCACGTGAAACCCTTTAATCTGTTGTTTGTTGTTCGTTGCTGAACAATTGCGTAAGTCCCCTTGAAATACCAACAAATCACATCGAGCCAACTGAGACTATCCACCGCCTAGAAGGAACCTTGGAGTTGAACGCACGAACTCTCTTGCAATCTTAGCGTGTTGGATACTTTGATCAAGAGAGAATAGGGTAGTCATTGGTGACTTTATTCTGTGTTGGTGCAGTCACGAAAAACACAATAACACGACCCCACTCCACCAAAAAATGTCCTATTTAAATAAAGTAGAAAATTTATTTTCTAAAAACAAACTAAACCCTAACCTAAAATGGGAGCCTACCACCCCAGCCCTAAAAAATTATGAATGTGCTAGTCCATGCTCTATTGCAATCATGAAAAAGTGTTAGAGAGCAAGAGGAAAAGGAAGTCCCCTACAAATTGTTAAAAAATAGTCGTTTAACATAACAAAATCAGAAAAAAATAAAAAAATAAAGATGAATGGTGCCCCCAAATCCCTGCTTTGGTTTTAGAGTGTAAAACATTAAAAACTGTTTTGAGCTACACCAAATTAAATCTTGAATAATTGAACTCCATTTATACTTTTGGTTTGCTGATTTAATCTCAATTCCAAATAACACTACTATGGTTACAGTCAAATGATTTAGAAAGCAAATATAATGATCTTAGAGAAGATGTTTAGATTTCTTATATTTACATTGCTGCTGAAACTTGTCATGAACCTCTCTGTCAAGTTCTATTCTCTAGTAAATCCCTTACTTGTGAACATGCTAAAGCTCCTAATTAATACTGTAAATGATCCATTCATTTTTTCGTTGGTATTGCTCTATTTACTTTTATTAATTTTGAATAGTAATGCTAAAGCCTAGTAGTATTTTTTTATTTGATGAATAGCAACAGGTCGTATCATCTTTGAAAACAGCAACTGCAAAAGAAGTGCCAGAATTTGCTCAAAATGTTAATAGCAAGGTTGATTTTGAGACATTGAACAGTGCAAATGATGATCCTACAAAGTCTAATAGTGGAGTCTTGGTCAATGGTACAATTTCCACCCAAGATGGGGTGAAGATATATTAGGATTTGTTGTCTTTGATGCAAAAAAATTGTGTATGAGTACAATTTTGTATAAATTTCAGCTTATTTTACTCAAATTGTAATGTCCCAAATTTTGAGTTCAATTTTCCATTTACTCTTTGAGAAGTCCTTATTATTGATCAATTGCATCTAATCAATAACTCCACATTGTTAGGGTCTTCGGTTCAAGTATCCACCAGTTGGGAGAGGCCGATATCCATCATCATTATCAAAGTAACTTATGTGCCATCCATTGATCGAAGGGTCTCTAGAAGCCACCTACAATTATGGATAACGAATAGATAAGGACTCGAGATTATAGCTAGTGCTAGTCAATACCCCATTAGTGTCATATTGATGTAGCAAAACATGAGTACCTGAGAGATCAGTGTCATTGGCAAAGAAGTATTAAGTTATTCATTACAGCATAAAGAAGTAGCTTGTTTGTATTTGATCAAGAAATATTTCTGGAAGGGCTGATACTGTAGTCAAAGTCAAGGAAGGCGATGATTATTAACACTCCAAGCCGTTTACACATGAGCAATGGTTTGTATATATTAGCCGCTTAGAATCAAGGGAACCAAATAGTAATGTTAATGGCAATCATGACCTGCTCCTTTTCGAATATATTCAAAAGCCTAATATTGCTGCCACGGTATTCTGGATTTTCATGAATGAATAAAGAAACCGCCACTTATTTATTTATTTAACATCATCCTATTGCTCTTCCACGCAGGCAACCATTTGTTTGTAAAACTAAGATAAAGACAATATCAATATCGAAGCTTTAAGATGAATTTTTCATATGAACACTATCGCAAATTCAAAGTGGCCACTTAATCATTAGGAGGCAATTGAATGTATTATCATTCAAAAGGCAATTTAACATACAGTAAACAAGACCAATTTCAAAGGGTTCAATGCAGCCTACAATGACTATGCGCCAGTGGTAATAGGGATCACAATTTAAATAGAGTTGAGGATATGTATGGGTTATCAAAGTCGATGCTTAAAGAATTGAGGAATGTTAACATTTGGAAGCTAGCGGCAAGACTATTTCGAGTCATGACTTATTCTGGAGAGTGCATGTGATGAGGTGAATGATGCATAGTCAAAGTTTCATCACACCCCTTCAAAAGTAGTGGCATATTTCCTTTGTCTTATGTTGGAACTTACGTGGGAGATATTAAGAGAAAACTCAAAATTAAAAGAGAAAAGATGTTGGTTGACAAGAGCCACGATTATAATGCGGTGATCTGTTGGTGTACATTTTATCATTCACCGAACACACAAAATAAAATGTCCAGAGACACTCTATCCTCTCTTGAAAAACCACCACGTATGCTAAGATTGCGAGAAGATCATATGGCGATTCCAAGGTTTCTTTTGTCAGGTCTTGACGTGTGGATAAGCTCAATGGGTGTTGTGATTTGCTAGTAATAAACAAGGGGACTTACGTTAAAGAACTTTTCACAAGTTTGGGACTTAGGCGGATTTATCATTAAAGGCTTTCTTCAATCGGGACTTTCAATTTGGATCTCAAAAAATAGCAAAAAGGATAAGGGTTTAGGAGGTCTATTCTATGCCTAAGAATTCAAGAGACAATAAAGATCCGATGAAAGGGATAAATTTGTTTCGCCTCCTGCTGGACAACATACGCAAAGTGAGTGCAATCTTCAAAGGGTGTGATAATGATTTTCAAATCTCGAACGAGACTGAAGTTAAGCTTCCACGATTATAAGCTCAGGCTAACTTTACACATCGAATACAAATCATCCATTCAAAGAAAGTATGAGCAATACTTCACCATTGAATCGATACGATCAATCTCTCATTCACTTAACCAACTTTCAAAGCAAATTCTATTTAATCTAATTCTAACTTTAATCTATGGCGGAAGAAGATATGCAACCTCGCTTACTATTTGACAATAAAAGTTATTCAAAGCAAATCATGCGTAAGAGCTTTTATTATCGGAAATAGTCTCAATGCAACAATCTCATATACTGTCTCCACACTTTACAAATAAGGGGGCGAGCTCAATTTATAGGCTCCCCAGTTACAATTCAATGGCCAAGATTGATTTCAAATCAATGGCCGAGATTACAAAATAAAACCCTAATTAGGGTTTGTCACTTTCGACCAATGAGAAAATTTCATTTGAGGACACTTGTCCAACAATAAAATAGAAAGTTGTTGCATGTTGATTCGGAACAATTTGATTGGTTGGAAGATGACGAGGCGCCACCTCAGCGTGTTGGATGCCTTCCTTGGTTGCTTCGTTTTTCTTCCACGTGCTTGCCTTAGAATATTTTCCTTGCCGATGACTCTGTCCTTTGTGCTTGTTCCTTCCTAGCTTTGATCTTGGATTCCTTTTGAGACTTTGATTTCTTCTTCTCACCTGTACTGGAATCTTTAAGGTCTGGAAGTCTACCCCTGGAGCAGGTATCTGGACTTGAAGTTGGTTGCTTTGAAATTCCTCCTGCTTGAACTGGGTTGATGTTATTCCTTTGGATTTCCTCTCTGAATTCTCCAATTTGTGTCGAGAAATTGACTAAGTATGGAGATGTGTTTGGAACACTCTTCTTGTCACCATCTGATTCTGATTGGAAGCTTGTTTTTAATTCTTCAGGAGATGAAATCCCTCAAGTTGTCCCGATTGCTTCTTTCAAGTGTCTAGAATTTGGAGAAGAATGCCTCTGTGCTTTCGCCACAATGGAGGAAATTGGAATTTCCTCTGTGAAGTATTTCCCAGACTTAGCCAAATTTTGGCTATTCAGGTTCATTTTGTAACATCTTCATCTGGACCACTCAACACTTAGCCAAGATTTTGGCCATCTCCATGCTCGAACGAACTTTGCCTGTGGATTTGCCTTCAATTCTGAATTTGGCTTGTGCTATGTAGGACAAGTTCCATCTCTGGACAAGGATTTTATTCATTTCCTTTTTACTCCTCTTCATCCTTCCTGTTTTTTTATCCAACACTTAGTGAATACTTCTCCCCGAGGTATCAGCACTTAGCCAATTTTCTCATCCTCTCCTTGGGCGGACTTCACATGAGCTTGGACGTTTTCTCTCTCGGCCCAAGTCGGACTCCAATCCACTTTGGACAAACATCTCTAGGGAGAAGTCAAACTTTCTCTAGTGCTTACCATCTTTTCTACATTGGGGCGAACTTTCTCAACACTTTGACATTTCTTTTCTTGGTCTAGGTCAGACTTTGCATCATGTTTGCCATTGTACTTGGCTGATCTTATGGATGTTCGGACATACCTTCTCCAAGCAAAGTCGGACTTCAAAACTTCATTCCATGTGTATGGCGGACTTCCTTGAGTCTTGGACATTGCACACTTGAGGGAGGCTGGACTTCATGAGTGTTTGGCCATGCTTCTTTGATGCCTAGGAGGACTTTAAAATGTTCTTTCCATGTTTCCTTTTGGAATGGTGAACTTTGAGAACTTCTTTCCATTTATCTTCCCAAGGTAAGGCGGACTTAGAAGATTTCTTGCCAAGAGATAGGTCGGACTTTCCACTAAGCTTGCCATTTTTCATCTCCCTTCTAGGCACTTCATGCCTTAGAATATTTTCCACCATGATTGAGGGCGGATTTTGGACTGTCTTTGGACACTTCTCTAGGTGGACTTTGCACTTGTCTTGGACATCCATCCTTGGGCAGACTTTGCTTCATGCTGGACATCTTCACCTTGGGCGGACTTGAAGCTTGCCTTTCCATCCATTATTTTGTCCAAGGCATTTCATATTTTTAAGTATTTGGAAATAAATTATTAAAATATTAAAATATTTTAATTTATTTCCAACCCGTTCGTGCTAGACCCATGGCTATTTTGATCTTTCTCCTTTTTTCCTTGGCTAAAAATTATTTTCCAAATTTATTCCAATTTTCGTCTAGCCAAGTTAAAATTCTATCCATTTCATCGACAAATGTTATGCCAGATCCTTATTTTCTCCTGCCATGGCGGATTTTAAACTGTGTTGGGCACATTTTCTTATGCCAAAATCAATTTTTCTCTTGCTCGGACGAATTTCTCTAGCCAAAGTCTATGTCTAGATGTCTTCCTTAGAAAAAATTCCATGATACTTGACAAATTCTTAACCCTCCTAACCAAGGGCGGATTTTCTTGCCTTTCTGCCATATGCATTTTTCTCTAGATACTTGGCCAACTTTATCAATTTTCCTCTAGACATCCATACTTAGGCGAATTTTTTTTAATCTCTCTTCCCTCTTATGCTAGGTGGACTTTACCTTTCCTTTGCCATGTCCTAGGTGGACTTCCTCAAGTCTTTGCCATCTTCCATCAAGGTATGGCGGATTTTCTACTAGGCTCGCCTTTCATACTTAGCCCAAAATTCGCATTTCTCCTCTTGAAAATGTCAAAATACTTAGCCAAAATTCAATTTTCCTTCCTTTTAGGCCTCTATACTTAGGCAAATTTTCGGATTTTCTCCTTTTAGGCACCAAACACTTAGCAAAAATTTAATTTTTTCCTCTTCTATGCCATGGCGGACTTCCCAAGTGTTTGGCCAAGTGAAGGGCGGACTTTCCAAGGTCTTTGCCATCTTCTTATCAAGGCTAGGCGGACTTTCGACATGTCTTGCCAAAGCTAGGCGGGGTCTGAAATTTCTTTGCCAAGTCCCACTTTTTAAGGGCCGACCTCTTCAAGTCCTTGCCATTCTTTGCTATGTCCCACTTTTTAAGGGTCGATCTCTTCAAGTCCTTGCCATTCTTTGCTACGTCCCACTTTTAAAGGGACGACCTCTTCAAGTCCTTGCCATTCTTTGCTATGTCCCACTTTTTAATGGCCGACCTCTTCAAGTCCTTGCCATTCTTTGCTGCATCCCACTTTTTAAGGGCCGACCTCTTCATTTTGAACATGGCGAATTTTCCAAACTTAGAGATTTTCCATAAATTTCATATTCTTTGGTCAATTTTTTGGTGATTTTTACTCAGATCTGACTGATTTTTCAATGATTTTTCCAGAATTTGATGATTTTCAGTTTGATTTTCTCAGATTTTTGACTTATTTTTCCATGCTTTTTCTGATTTTTCACTTGATTTTTCGATTTTCTCTTTGATTTTTCAATGATTTTTCAATTTTTAGGTTGATTTTTGGATCTAAAGATGGAAAGTTGACTCGCTGACCAGGGTTGACTTTCTAAAAATAGAAAAAGCAAAATCCCTAAAAAATAGGGAACCCCATTTGGTCCAAAAATGCCAAAAATGAAAAAAATGAAAAAGCAAAAAAGCAGATTCCCTAAAAAATAGGAAGTGTCAGAAATGGCCGAAAGCACAAGCGATCCTCGTTTCCTGGGTCTTTTGAGCACTTCCATGACGTTTATGCACTGATTCAAGCATGGATTCTTGACTTGGCTCAGATGAATTGCAAAAAGACTGACTTGGAACCCTCAAAATGATGACCTCATTGTAAAAAAGACAAGTGATAAGCAGTTGTGACGCCGAGGCAAAAAGCGAAAAACAGGGGGTCCCCATTTGCAATGGGGCGATGTGTGAAAAGGTTACAACATGATCAAGGATGGACGTCTCTATTAACTAAAAGACATGCCTTTTGGGATGGATGTCTCTATTCTAAGAGACACATCCCTACTATGCAAAGCATAAAGGTATAATAGTAATGAGAAATGAAGAGAAGGATATCATGAAATAGATTTTCAGACTTCACTTTTATAATTATTGTCCAGAATTGGATAGCTCTTATGAGCAGCAAATATTTAATCATGGAAGCATATTTTTCAGAGACATAATTCAAAGAAGGCTCCAAAGATAAATTGCATATATATAAGGATATTAATCAAGGTTACCCAAAGTTTCCGGGACGGGGACGGCAGGGGACGGCAGGACGAGTCCCCAAGTTTCCGATTTTTGAGGCCAAAATTAGGGACGGTAGGGGACGGCTATATAAAAATATAGGGAAAATTTAAAAAATATAGGGAAATTTTAAATATTCAATAGATAACATGAATAAGGCATGCATAATACACATTATAGAACATTAACATATAACATTTGTGTTCAACATTATGCCAATACTCAATCAATTCAATACGCATTCAAAATTAACATACACGAATCATGAAACAACCTCCAAGTTATAATTTATAAACTTATATCAAAATGCCCAAAGGCTACATTGCTGCCATATAGTTTTAAAGTTTTAGTTTGCTATGAAAATCAAAATACAATATCGTATGTCAATAATGAATACAAATTTACAAAATAAACAAAGAGCACTGCTGCCCCTAATCATCTCTCATAACTGCATCAAAATCAGAGTCATCCTCTGAGTCACTGCCACCGTAATGCTCCTCCTCAGCCAATGGGACCCCAACCAAGCCCTCAGCTGTCTCCTCCTCATCTATCTGAGCCGCGTCCTCGGGATCAATATCCCACCGTAGAGCTGGAGTCTGTCGATACTCTGGAGTCTGTCGATCCTGAAGCCGAAGAGCACTATGAACAGCCACTAGCTTCTCTGCTCGTCTAGAGGTAAGTCTATTCCTCTTGACAGAGTGGATAAAGCCATATGTGGACCAATTCCTCTCTGCAGCAGAGGAACTAGCAACCTGTGCAAGAAGGCGAGTGGCAAGTATCTTCAACTGCGGTGTATCTCTCCCATGATAGGTCCACCATCCAATAGGGTTCCCTTGAGCTAATATAGCTCTATCCAACCTCGCCTGTGGTTTGCTCAAGTTTGGGCCATTAAGATTAGCAAAGTCTAGAAATTGTGACCGAAGTATTGAAGCTTGCTCGGCTGGATAAATCTTTTCAATGGCCCGTGTGAACCCATCTAAAACCTCAGCATCATCACATGGAGGCACCCTACCATCCCTTGGTGCATACCATTTTGGATTTAGAGCAAAGGCAGCCATATGAAGCGGGGTGTTCATTGTATTCCACCTCCGCGTCACAATGGGCCTAATGTGTTGCTCATATAAATCCAAAGTGGGGTCCTTTGCCAAAATAACTTGCCTGATCTTCCCAAGCATAGTGTCAAATGTCTCATATATCTCTCCAAGACTAGGAGAGTCTGTATCAGCATATCTAATGACATCTACAATGGGCGAGATAAAGGAGCAAATATATCTGCAAAATGCAAACAAAAAGTTCAAAATAATTAGTTGACAAGTTATTTGACATGTTAGAAACTTCAAAAGTTGGAACATTGGACAATAAAATTAAAATATTAAAATCAGAAATTTAATATGAAAATCAGCCATCTAATATGTCTTACCTCACATTGGCCCACCAATCATCATCGAGGATCTTTTGTTTGATGCTCTTTCCTTGAGTAGAACTTGCATTAGGCCATCTAGTCCACTCAGCATTGACCATCATCAGTTGTAGAGGCTCATGCACCTCAACCATCCTCTCCAATAGGATGAAGTATGTGGCATATCTACATTCATTAATTCAATGATTCATTAAAAAATAAAAATTTAAAACAAAATCAGATTATGAATACAAATTGAAAGTGAAACAAAATGAAGTAAATGGCATACCTTGTATCAACAGGTTTGAGAAACTCCTTCTTTGAAAATGTCCTGAAAAGAGCAAGTGAGGTGTGGTGGTTGCAAATGAACATCTGAATTTCTCTAGCTTCTGCCACCGTTTTCTTCACCCAATCCATCTTCCCTATGTCTTTCAATGCATTGTTCAATGCATGAACACAACATGGGGTCCAAAATATGTGCCTGTAAGTACCCTCCACCATCAACCCAGCCGATTTGCACACACGTGCTGAATCGGTGATCACCTGCACCACATTTGCAGCCCCAACCTCCTCTATGGCATCTCTCAAAATGGAAAATTGGAAGTCAGCATCCTTACGTCTCCCTGAACAATCTACGGCTCTAAGAAAATAAGAACCAGCAGGGCATGTGACTATGACATTGATGAGTGGCCGACGTCTACAATCAGTCCACCCATCCATCACTATAGAGCACCCCGTCCTCATCCATGTTTGCCTCATCTCCTCCATTAACACATTAACTTTGGAGTACTCTTTGTCTAGGAGGGTGGTGCGTAGCTTATGATCTCCAGGGGGTACAAATGAAGGACCAACAGCGACTAAGTCTTTCACCATTTGTTTGAAATAAGAGGAACGGGCCACATGAAATGGAATGGCATGGGCAAAAAAGAATTTGGCAATGGAGGATTCAGAGGTTTCTCGTGCTTGGTTTTGAAACATGGACTCAACTGAGGCTGCCTTATCACTACCAATCACCTTCCTCTTTCCTCTTAAGATAACACTACTACCAACCGTGGAAGGACTAGGAGTAGGAGTAGGCATAGATGATTGTGAACTTGGGAAAGAAGGAGACCCAGTTTGAACCCCACCATCACACTCCATTTGAATTGTTTGGCACTCTATAAATAGTGCATCTGTCAATGCAGGACACGTTCTAACTCCATGGCCCACCTCACCCAAAAAATGAGACCTAACTCTAGTGTAGCTGCCCCTAAACTCCTTTTCACAAACATGGCACAACCAAACCCTACTCCCCCCTGAATTTTTTTGTCTTTCACCCATGGCTGTCACAAATTGAAGGAATGGTTTTTTTTTGTCTATTGGGTGTTTTGCATAGTCCTTCATAGTTTTGGTATTGGTTGATGAATGATGGTGTTGGGTAGGGGTTATTTGCTCTCTAGTTTGCCTTCTAACTTGCATTTCAACTTCACTATCACTCTCACCCTCACTGTTGCTCATGTTTTTTGTTTTTAGAATGCAAGTGTTGACTGAAAATGAAAAAAATAAAAAAATCAGACTATGCATACTTCATATTTTGCAAAAAAATGAAAAAATAAGAATAGTGAAAGAAAATGCATACCTTTTTGATGGATTTGCACTCCCAACAACACTCTTTCAACCTCCTCTCCTCCTTCAAACAGCTGCTCCTTCTCCTTCAATGGCTGCAATTTTTTTTCTTCTCAAACCCTTGGCTCCCTACACAAACAAAATGAAAATAATGAACTTTTAGAGGCCTTCTTTCATTCATAAGAGAGTGAAATATAGTAGGGCCCACACATGCCACATAGGCAGGGCGTTATTTTTAATTTTTTTGCCTTTTTTTTTGTGTTTAGGCGCTTTAAAACGCAGGGGACGGCGGCCGTCCCCGGGACATCGAGGGACGGCCGTCCCCAGTCCCGCCTCTTCCCCGTCCCGCCCTGGTCCCCCCTGCCGAGTACCGGATGTCCCCCGGAACCGGGAAGGGGATTTGGGGGGGGCGTCCCCGGTAACCCTGATATTAATCAAAGCAATCAGATTCAAGGCCTATTAATTTATCATCAATAGGCAGATATATATATATATATATATATATAGAGAGAGAGAGAGAGAGATCCAAGGATAGCATGACTTTAAAGTATAAATCAGAAACAGCTCTTATATCTATTTTCTAATTAATATTTGAACCTAACTTCATTATTCAAAATTTGTTTCATTTATAATTTGGAAACTTAGTCCATCTTAATAATATTGGATGACAATCTGTGTCAATCCAATAAAGAATAAATCGTAAATCTATTGATCCGGAGCATGGGTCATTACACAAATTGTTTACAGACATGACAAATTGCAACTTCTTTTAGTAATTGCAACTTCTTTTACTATTTTTGTAATTAATTTTTCAAATATTAATTTATATATAATTTTAATTTTTATCCCCCTGCCATCCCTAAATTTTGGAGGGAAAAAATGTAATCCCCAAATTGTATCCCCCCATCCACACATCCCCCTATCTCTCTTGATAAAGTATGGAAGTCTCATTTGAGTCGACATACAAAGAAGCTAATTGTTTCCGTGCAGCAATACCATTCTCTGCATCAACAATAACAGGGACAATGTACTGGAGGCTTTCAAGGTCTCTTTTTGGTTTCAATAACAATTTCCTCAACTCTCTTCACTATAAATAGCAGTTTCATTCATCAACTCCAAATAGCATAATTCTCTTTAGTTAACTTCAAGGACTCAGTTAAAACATTAAGAGTTTGCATCTGGGGAGACTTAAAGATTCAAGAAATATTTCTGTTTTGAGTTGAGGATTCAAACAAAAATGTTTCAGAATGACCATTCTTAATTTCCTTAAACAGTCACAACTTTACAGTCAGCATAAAACTTCCATCAAATAAAGACTGCTCTAGTAGATTGACCATCTCACAACCGAATCTCATCATACAGATTTATGCTATCATCAAAAATCATACAAAAAACTATTTAATAAAATATACCCTCTCTCTCTCGCTCACTTTTACCGAGGGCAAATGAAGAATCCTATAATAACATTTCAGGCTTGTCATTCTTAGTTCCAAAGTGACTGGCACCAAACGTATAAGTATTTCATGTGGTATCCGTAATTTGTTCTAAAGCTTTGTACAGTGTGGCCTCTACACCTTTGTATCTAGGATAGCATTTTGGGTTTTGTTTTGCATCTGAATATGTAGTGGCAGCTATCAGCCATGTGTTCAGGTTTCAACTCATTCTGTATTTGAAATGTAGCGGCAACTATTAGCAATGTATCAAAGCTTCAGCACATAGGGACACTACTGTATTTTTTAAAATTTTCAAGAGCAATATTCCCAAATAAAATCTCTCTGAGTTATTAAAAAAGATAATTCGAAGAAGTTCCTATATTAATAATAGTAAAATTTACAAATTAAAATTTGATACCAAAAATTAAGAAAAAAATATCAAATAGTTAAAAGCATGTTCAGAAAATTGCAAACCTGACATCAAATGCCACATTGCTTTTCTTCTCAATAAATTTGACTATCGGTACCCTAGCTTTCCCAATCACCTAGTTAAAACCAACAAGTCTTAGATGAACAATGCTTCTATAGAAAATGATTCTTCCAAAGCTGAATGGTAGACAGCATCCAATCTACTTGAAGAAGTAAGCGCTTCCAACCTGAATTTTAGTTGCAAGAGACTTTTGCAGCAAGGCTTTTGCAAGAGCTTGCAGTCCATTTTGAGGAACTTGAACATCAGAGTTTAAAATTACCACCTGAAAAATAACAAGCACAAAAGCTCACTCCTTAAAAAAGAAAAATAACACACAAGACAAATTAGCAATGTCCCATGTACAGATACTCAAATGAAAATATATCCATAAATTTAGGTAAATTCTAGAAGATTAGATATACCAGAACAATTTTGTTTGAAGTTCAAGAAATTCAGCACAAAAGCCATTTCTGTAATGCCAATGCATTTCGTTAATAGTTAAGAAATTGAATGCTTGTCCCCGATAAAAGGTGTCTTTGCACATTTAAGCTTTTAACTATGCCTCTAAATTTTTCTTGGATAGCAAACATGCATGTGCTTCTGAATGTGAAAATTCAAAAAATATCTTCATGTAGAATCCAAAAAAAGAACTAAAAGCAAAACCAAGGACCCGCAATCTTTATATTCAGTTAAAATATACAGTATACAGTTAAGACACAGAGAACTATATCAACCAAAAATCTTTCTTGGGACTGAGTTGACAAACCAGAAGATAAAGATTTTTTAAATTAATCAGGAAAAATCAGGAAATTAAGAAATGCTGAAAATTTCATAAAATAGAGAAAAAAAGGTGGTATTTTTTTAATTTCATGCCAAATGAAGAAAAAAATGCTGCTTTTCCTGTATTCCATCCAGTGCAACCTGTTTTGCTTTTTGAAAACAGAGCAAGGATTTGGGGTCATGGGGCATTGCCCTTTGCAGATTTAGGGGAACACCCCTAGCACATTCCTTGTTGCAATACAAGGCAGGGTTGAGGGAAGAGCCCCAATTATCAAGACCAAATTAAGGCATCTAAGCCACTTGGAACTTCATGGTGCATGCCATTTTTCATAATTTATCACTTTTAACCAAACTCAAAACCCTTCCAAATATGTAGGTGTTGAAACCATAGTTTACAAACTTGAACTCAAAGAGCGCTCGGCAAGCCCAAAATTTTTGACTCCGCAAAAACTTGGCAACTTAAAAAGTAGTAAAATTTCTTATAAAAACACTTTTTTTGCAAAATTTAATTAAAAAATGTATCAAATGAGTCTAAAAACCATGAGGAAGTGTTTTCTATTAAATTTGATTGTTGAATATGTTGTACCCAAAACAAAAAATTTGCTTCATTAAGGCAATTTGATTAAAATGGTCTAAATCTTGTAAAATTGTCATCAAAAGTTAGTTTTAGGTCAAACAAAGTATGGGCTTTTTGTGGGTTTACTGTGTAGAAGATACTGGAAAATTTTGAAAATTTTGAAAATTAGGGTTTCTGGGCCCCTATTTTTAGGAAAAACCCTAAAAAAAGTATCTTTTGTAATGTCCCCTTCTCACCAGTGACCAGTGTTGTGGCCCATCAGCCTATTCCAGATGCCCGTAGGCTTGTCGGAGGTAAAATTATGATTTCCTATTTTATAGGAGGTTTCAGATGCATTTTTGAAGGTTTGCATGTGAGAGTTTCTAATGCATGTTTGGTGGAGCTTTTTGGGTTTTTGGAGAGCTTCACAATGGTGTAACGTGCATCTCCATCTGACAACCTTTCCCGGCACTTACTATTTTTTGTAAGTCACAACGGCTACCCAATTTGTGCTCAAATGAGTTTGGAACAACTTACTATTTTTAGCAGTATGCTATTTTTAGTAAGTTCTATTTATGGCAGTGTCATTTTTGGAGGTTTGCACGTTGGAGGTTCGAGTTTTGGATTGCAGATTATTTTTGGGTTTTCAGAGAGCTTCGCAGTGATATGACATGCAACTACATTGGGCAACTTTTTAGAATTTACTATTTTTAGTAAGCTCTATTTTTGGCAGTGCTCAGGTTGGTAGCAGTTCAATGTTCTCTTCTATTTCTAGCAAGGCAGTGAGTATATTTGGTTTTTGGCTTTGAGGTGCATTTTTGGAGGGATAAGTTATTTTAAGTCATTATGTTATATTTCATATTTGGCCCCCTTGGCCTAGTGATTGATGACTTAATGTTGTTTTAATGTGGCTCTTAAGAGTGGACGCCTCATTGAGGTGTTATTTTAATATTTTAAATGTTATTATGCCCCTTGAGCTTTGGACGCCTAAGATAATGGAGGAATAAGTGAATTTTAAAATTAAAATATTGCAAAAGGCTTGAGCGTCCCTTTTTGGAGGAAAAAGTGGAATTTGAAGTCACCTCGAAAACTCTTTCTAAAAAAGGCTTTGCTCTAGCTTTTGGCATCCATTGCTTATCATATTGAATTGTTGCCGAATTGGTTTCAAGCTTATGGCTTCGAGGAATAGATACCTCCTAGCAAGTATCCAATTTCATGTTTGAGAGATAACACCTAGTTGGAATTGAGGCTGCTTCTCACACAGACAAGCAAATTGAGCATCATTGTTGAAGATTTTGGTGATATTTTCCAATTTTGTGTTTGCTGGTTTTCTATGGCTGAAAGTGATTTCTATTCATAAGTCCTTGTGTATATCGAATAACATTATGGGTGTTTGTTTCAATTGTTCCTATGGCCTAGGCACCTCTTTGTGCTAATTTGCAGATTTCATCATTAAGGGACTGATTTTAGAGACAAGGTCGACCTCCTTCAAATCCGTACCCTACCCTTGCTGCCTTGGTTTCTGTGCTAGGCATCTTTGGAGTTGTTTGTGCCTTGTTACTTGATGTTTCTTGGTTGCCTAGCAATTGAGAAGGTGTGTTTTCAGTTTCAATTGAATTGGTGAAGTGTGGTAGGAGTTTTGAGCTTTTTGGTAGTGTATTTACTTGCTGGTTTGAATATTCAGTTTGCTGGTCTTGTATATCAGACCTGGTTATTACCATTTCATACTATATTTCCTTGGTATTTCTATTCACATTTGTAACGGAGATATAGTATATTCATTGTGGTGAATGTGGAGTAGATTTTATTGTAAATCATTGTAATAAGCCCATTATAAATTGTTGGTTTCAATAGTACTGAATCAGCCTCTCTATATTTCATTTGTATCTTTCTGATTTCACCCACTGAATAAGTGGAGTATCCCCACTGCTCAAGTGGATGCTTGCTGAAAAGCGGATGCCTGCTGTTAGCAAATGATTGCACTCTCTTTGTAATAATTTCCCCCCACTAGATAAGTGGCAGTGCGGAATTTCATGGTCAGTTTACCACCTACACTTTCATTTCCAACATTGTAATTCAGTTCAATTTATTGCTAACGATCCCTATCACCATATGCTATCACCTCGCCTTCAACAGGATCTTGGTGAACATTCTTGGTGAAGGTTACTTTCAAGCTGGTTATCTTTGGAGCTAATACTAATCATTGGTGGTTGTGCTGGATTTGTTGTGAAAAAATTGGGAAAAAACTAAGGGGGATATTTCATCTTTCTAGAATTGACTGAAAATTATTTTGATTGGCTTATTTCACTTCATGATCACATTGTTGAAGTCAAAATCAGGGAAAAGTCAGTTTAGCTCTGGTGGGTCTACTTCAATTTTTCAAGAGAAAAGTTAGGACCTCCAAGGTCAACAATGACAAATGGCCAGATACCAGGTGTCAAAATCTAAGACTCAAACGCTTCAACGAAGATTCTATAGCAAAATATGTTTAAAATAATGCTTCATGACGGAGAGGATTTTCGTCAAGGTGAAAATGCTTGAAATTTTTCTAAGTCTGGAAATAAAAGCACCCCTGCTAGCCAAGGGCGTCCAAGGTTTCAAAGGCTCAAATCAACCTTTCGGGACTTGTCACTTCTAAGAGGTCTTCTCTGGATTTTTGCCAGCTTCATGATGACCCTGCCAGCCAGTCCAAAAGATTTGTCTAGCACCTGAATTTGAAGATCAAATGAAGAACGAAGGAGAATGAGGGAGATGAAATTACTCAAAATTTGACTAACACTGGTGGAGAAAAGCGCCCATTCTAGCAAGGGGCGCCCAAAAATTTGAGGCACTTATGGTAACTTTTTAATCAAATAACACCTAGGATATTTGTCTTGGACTTGATCAGGCTTCGCAGCGAGTCCATCAGCGGATGAATCTGAGTTGCCAAACTGTCAGAATCAAGAGTCAAACATAAGGATTTTGTCATAGTCAAAATGTGGTTTCAGAGCACAAAAGCACCCCTACTAACCAGGGGCGCCTAGGATTTTGAGCCCTCAAATGCAATCACTAGAGTTTGTTCAAATGCTCATCCTATCCAGGTTTCTTCAAGCTTTCCATTGCATATCTCAGCATGAGCAGAAGACTTGTTAGTAGCCGACAGTTGGAGATTGAACGAAGAACGAGGCAAGTTGTGAAAATGGCTAAGTCTAGAAATAAAAGCGCCCTTGCTAGCCAGGGGCACCGAAGATTTTGACTTGCCAGATGAAGTTTTAGGGAAAGTGCCCTCTAGGAGATCATGTTTAGAATTGATCCAACTCTGCAATGGACCTATCAGCCAGCTCAGGAGATTTGTCAAGTGCTAGAGAGTGCAAGCTAAAGGGAGGTCAAAATCAAGTTCAAAATGATGAAAATCCTTGAAAATTTGACCAAGTCTAATGAGAAAAAGCGCCCATGCTAGCTAGGGGTGCCCAAAATTTTCATGGCTCAGAAGTCAAAATTAGGTTTTGTAACCTCAAGAAGTTCCTTTTCAGTTTTGATCCTACTCTTCAATGAGATTGTTAGCCAGTCTATTGGATTCGTCAGTTGCTCAAAATCAGTGATCAAACAAAGGCTTCGGTGATGTTTGCAAAGGCTAAAAATAGGAAATTTTGAAAAAGTTTATAAGTCTGAGAAAGTTGGCGCCTAAAGTCAAACTTTAACAAAAAAAAATTGAAACTAAAGTGCATGTTTTGGCCACCCTATAATGGAGGGATTTTCGAACTCAACTTAAAATAATAATAAAACTTTAGTTTCACCTCCAAGTCGAACTGCAAAACACTCTATTTATCTTGCATGTGGTGTATTTCTTCTTTGCATGTTGAGTGGCGCCCATTTTAGGGTTTTATCTTCATTCAGTTAACTGAATTGAGGACCAATGAGGTTATTTCATACTAAACTTAGGATTTAATTGAATGTGACGCCTTAATTCATGAAATTTATTTATTAAAGCACTTGGGCATCCATATTCATCACAGGCTAAAGGAAAAAACATATTTTCTCGTGCAAGCAAGATCTAAAGGCAGTATAGGTGATATTTTTCAATGTTCTTCGCAATTCCAAGTCCAGATTGCTCAGACAGATAATTTTCCAGATTCCATCTTTTTAGCACATGCTTGGCAAATTTCATCAGATTGGGTAGGAGGATATTTTTAGGAAGATTGACAAAGGCAGAATATAACTTCTATCTTCTCCCCCTCACATCTCTTCTATCCTTGTCTTCGGTTTTCTCTCGCATGTCAAAGTAAACGGCGGTTTTTCACAATTCTGGTCATTTAGGTTTGATCAGCACAATATTGGCGACAAAACCCACATTCCAAATTCTTTCGGCAAAAGTGCCCGCTGCCCCCTTTTTTTAGGGTTTTCAAAAAATGTCAAAATTTTAGAAAACGAAGAATCTAGGTTTGATCACCACATTGGTGGCTGCAAAACCCATGTTCCAAATTTTTTCACAAAAAAGTGCCCCTAGTGCCCCTACAACTTCTATTACTAAAAAGCTTTTGCATGCCTAAGGAAAAGTCAGTTTTTCGAGTTTCTGATAATCTGGGTTGACTTAGAATCATTTTCTCTACAAAACCCATATCTTGGAAAATTTCATAAAAATTGCCCCTAGGCAAGCTATTTTTAGCCTCTTCAAAAGTCATTTTTAGGCTTTTTAGAATTTCAGCCAAACATATCCGACTTCACAGTCAAAAATATAGTTTTTCAAACTGGGACTTTCGTTTTATCTAACTGTGTGACTTTCTTGTTGGTCCTTGCAGGTACAAGTCCCAACCTGTGGCATACAGCGAGCGGCATCACGTTGCTTGAAGCACCAGAATCCACTAGGCAGTTGTGTAGCATTTTACCAAATATCCTAACTGATAAAAGAAATGGGGCAGGCTCGTCCCTTCCTTGGTAGAAGACTACCGGGTGCTTGTCCTGATTGTTGATATCTTGGTTCTTCTCTTTCTGTGTTCTAGGAACAATGTCCTTTTTTGGCAGGGTATGCGGTTGCTCGTTCGCTAGGACGTCTTCTTGAAAAATATCAGCGTCCATAAGGACTTCTTTTGGTGACATGTCCTTTTGATTAGAACTTCCAAACGATGTCTGGGTTATTCCTACAACACCAGAAGGTTGTTGCAGAGCATCCAATATATCATCTGTCTTTTCTAACTCAGCAATATTGGTATTTGCTGGAGCATTGGGTACTCCTCTATTTGGCACATTTTGTGGAACGTTCCTTGGAACAACTACTTCAGTTAAACTACCCAAAAGTGTTTCCCGAATCTCTGGGATTCTCATTAGCTCAATCAAAGGTAAGCTGATCTTTATTCTTTTAAACTCTTCTAAAACATACGAACTTAACCTCTTTAGCTCTTCTCGAGGACGGTCTTTTGTTTGAGCCTGAACCTATACTACTGGAGGGTTCATTTGTCTTGTTTGTTCCGCCTGGGAACAGTAGCTTGTCTCACTTGTTCCGTTCGTGGAACACTGACTTGTCTAGCTCCATTTGCCTGAGTATTTTGTTGATGGTATTCCGGTGAATCTCTGGGAAGAGATGGCACATTGGTAGCATTCGGATTTGGTGGGGTCTGGAAATTGTTTGGTGGCACAGATGTAGTCAAAGGTTCATTTTGACGATTATTCCTCTGGCATATCCTAAATCGATTTCCAGATGCCTGTTGAAGCACTTCTCTGGTTCCTTCTACCAGTACACTGTTGTATAGTGGAGGGAAATTATAGCCATTGACCGTAGATGACTGACTAGATGGGTCTTGGATCTCTGGTCCATCTTGGTATCTTGGCGCCTCCACTGGGCCATTTGCAGATGCAGGAGGAAATCTCTGATTATGTTGGTATTGTGGATATTCCTAGGGAGAAAATCGAACACTTTCAATCACAAGGGCTTGATCATACCTTGGCGCAAGAACTAATTCATATCCAGTTACTGGAGGATCTTCCGCCTCTGAGTTCCTTCTTTCACTTCTGAAAATATCAGCGGCTACTTGGAACTCGCGACAATGTAACTCCGAATGTTGATCTGTGTTATGCAGTCTGCACCATCCTGATAGTGCTGCTTCAGCTAGGAATACCTTGTCTGCCGGACGATTGTCAGTAGGTGAATTATCTAGGGGTGATGGTACAGTACCATTGTTAGGTCCGGTGTTCCAAGTCTTCTTTTGGAAGCCTAAGTTATTATTCCGGAAACCTTGATTATTCCCTTGATAATTTTGATTATCCCTTTGGTATCCGGAATGACCTTGACCTTGGTAATTCCCTTGAGGTGCCTGATAATTCTTTTGAAAACTTTGAATTTGGCTATTTTGTCCCTTCAAATAGGTGACTTCAGTCGACAGCTTCTTGACTTGTTCAATCAAGTCTTTCATTTCATCCTTCTCTTCTTGAGTTCGCGTCGAAGTTGTCATGTTCTGAAGATATATGGGCTGAGCTAGTGGTATTTGGGACATAGGCGCTCCTGGGTGAAGGACCATTTGATTGCCCACTGGAGGAACTGGGTTCAACATAGGCGTTTGATGAGCCAATGCCCGATTAATATCTTGGATTTGATTCTGGGAGGCTGTGTTTCCCAAGTAATTGAGTGGAACAGGAGCCATACCTACTCCTAGACCAGTGCTAGTTGTAATCGCTGCAGCATATGCTCCCTTTAGGTCCACTGGGAGCGGGTTTGTTGACTTCACGAACATGGTGGTAAGACGATCCAAAGCTTCATAATAAATGGGCAGTGCCGCTGCATTGTCTAACAAATAAGGATCTCTCAGCCTTGTATAAGCTCTGTGGAATCTATTGTTGAATGTGCTAATAGGCTCATGTTCTTGCCTCTTGACTTCCACAAACTGCCTATATAAATCAGATGGAGAAATGGGTGGCCTGAATTTCTCTAAGAAAGTGGTCTTCATCTGTTGCCAAGTGCGGATGGAGTTAGCCGGCAAATGGATATACCAGTAAGATGCTTCTTCATCGAAAGTGTAAGGAAACAATCTACAGGCAACATCTTCTTCTTGGATATCTCTGTTCTGAAGAAGATCTTCAAAAAGCTTGATATGTTCGTCTGCAGTGTGGTTCAGGTCACCACTGTGAAACTTGGAACAGAAATGTTCCGGATTCTTAGGTAAATCATGGTAAACACCAAACGTCATAGGCGACGCATTAGCTGGGCGCCACGCCATTGGAGCGTTTGGTTGGTTCACTTGGACAGGTTGAACTGGTGGAACTGGTTGTATTGGCTGTGCAACCACTGGAATTGGTTGACAGTCTAGAACTGGAGTATGCGGCGGCGAGGTTTGGAAGGGACCAAAAGGAATTTCCTCACTTGGTGCTTCTTCACTAGACCCAACTGCGCTAGATGTTCCCTCCTGCGATGCTTCAAATTTCCTTTTCTTCCTATTTCTGTAAGGCGATAGCTCTATAAATTCTTTAAAAGAATTTGGAGTGGATCTAGTAATTCTCCGAAGTCTATCTGCTGACAAAGAGCCAATTCGATCCAGTGTGCTCTTTAATCTTGTCGAGGTGGTGCAGGAACTTGTGGTGCAGGAGCTACTTGGTTCGCTTGTCGGTTGGCTTGTCGGTTCTGCTCTCGTTGAAGAGCTTCAAATCTTTCAACAAGGAGGTCCCTTTGGATATTGAATTCAATTCGTTGTGCTCTTTCTTCTTCTTCCTCGAGAATATAACGCATGCGAAACCAATCAGGAGCACTTCTTCTCACTTGCCACGTGAGGCTGAACAGTTTGGTAATGATATCCTCTTGTTCGTCGTGAAAACCCAAGTTAGGCTGTAACACGGGCTGAGGATCTTGATTAGGATCAAGAAGGTTGGCCGGGAGCACCATTCTTCATCTTACTATCAACACTTGGATTTGAGGATGAGCCTGTAGCAAATGATCATTCTATCTCGTTGAAGGTTTGCTTCAAACAATCAATTTTCTGCCTTATCAAATCCCTCTTGATTGCTTCCTCAAATCTCTTTCCTTTTTCTTCTTCCCTAGCAAGGACACGGCTTGTCTCTCCAAATTGAGCACGATCGGTCTGTGTCTTCCAAGCTAGTGTGTACAATTGATCAATAATATATGTCAGTGGTTGATCTGGTTGTTCAACAGGTACATGAAAAGGAAATTCATGTGGTAGTACCATTCTGCATCATGCCTACTGCCTTAACTTTGCAAACAATCCCTTGTGATTTCGCCCTCCTTCTAGCGCCAATTCTATGTTGGTGTACGTTTTATCATTCATCGAACACACAGAATAAAATGTCCAAAGACACTCTATCCTCTCTTGAAAAACCACCGCGTATGCTAAGATTGCTAGAAGATCATATGGCGATTCCAAGGTTTCTTTTGTCAGGTCTTGACATGTGGATAAGCTCAATGGGCGTTGTGATTTGCTGGTAATACACAAGGGGACTTACATTAAAGAAATTTTCACAAGTTTGGGACTTAGGCGGATTTATCATTAAAGGCTCTCTTCAATCAGGACTTCAATTTGGATCTCAGAAAAAAAAAAAATAGCAAAAAGATAAGGGTTCAGGGGATCTATTCTACGCCTAAGAATTTAAGAGACAGTAAGGATCCGGTGAAAGGGATAAACCACACTTTGTTTCGCCTCCTGCTGGACAACTTACGCAAAGTGGGTGCAATCTTCAAGGGGTGTGATAATGATTTTCAAATCTCGAACGAGACTAAAGTTAAGCTTCCACGATTATAAGCTCAGGCTAACTTGCATCGAATGCAAATCATCCATTCGAAGAAAGTATGAGCAATATTTCACCATTGAATCGGTACAATCAATCTCTCATTCACTTAAACAATACTTAAAGCAAATTCTACTTAATCTAATTCTAACTTTAATCTATCTCTAATCTATGGTAGAAGAATATATGCAACCTTGCTTACTATTTGACAATAAAAGTTATTCAAAGCAAATCATGCATAAGAGCTTTTATTATCGGAAATAGTCTCAATGCAACAATTTCATATATTGTTTCCACTACAAAATGAAAAATGAGAGATCACCAGTTTAAATAGAGTTTCAAAAATCAAATGAAGGGCCGAGATTAAAACAATATCAATGGCCAAGATTATTACAACTCAACCCTAATTAGTGTTGCCCAAAATAACATGAGTTATCAATCAGTAAACTATCAATAAAGAGGCAATGAAGTGGCAGTTGAAGCTATCATCAAGGAGAGGCGTCCCTATCTGCTTGGTCAGCATTGCACTCGACGAACCTGGACACGACTGCGATAACCTCCTTCATCGTGATAGGCGGCAGCATACTAATCCGGAATTCTAATCCATCCAAGTTCTCAGCACACTTGGCGAATGTACTTGCCTAGTCCGCTTCACGCTTCACAAAATCATTCCAGATGGTCAAGAGACTCGCCACTTTCACGAAGTCTTGTCTCAAAATTGGTCCAGTAGTCGAGAAGAAAACCTGCTGAACCCTATGTTTCAACCTCTCCAACTGCATGTCATTTTCCCGGACAATCTCACGATCGAACACCTTTGCAGCTATCATATAAATTTTTTCCCAGATTTCTTTTGCCTGCTCTTCAACTCTGAGCCCATCCGCTTTCGCCTTCTCCAAGACTTCTCTCCGTATAGTCACTGCCCAAAACCAATGGTGAAAATCATACGCTGCTCTTGCAGCAATCACTTCTCTTTCGACCAACTCCTCTCTTGGAGTGCCCTTCAGGACCCTAAGGCTTGGAATAAGCCTCTCCTACATGTCTAGAATACATTCCCATGTCTCTGCCATATCAACAAGTCTGGAAAGAAAATAAGAGGTTTTCCCATAGGCAAGTGCCAGTTTCTCCATGAACGAGGCTGCCTCAGTGCCTTCGTTTGTCATCCATTCCTGAGCCTCCTTGGCTGTGACCATCCCGTGCTCTACATCCTTGGCTATTTCCTGTGAGGGATTAAGGAGAGGAGGAGCTACCGCATCACCCTGATCAAGTGGCTGGGTCAGATGCTGTATGTACTCCTTCAAGCGTCCAACCTCCTTTTTATATTCTTTCTTTTTAGCCACTTCCTTTTCCAATCTCGCTTTGATGGTCGAGACAAAATTATCTAGTTCCTCCACTTCCTGACCCTTTGTAGTTGGGCCAAGATCAATGGTGGTTATGGCGTACTCATGAGGAGTGATCTCATCCTGTGGCTTGTCCACTGTCGGTACTGCAATGTGTATGGAACGACTGCCTGCCTCGTCCCGCCGAATGGTGGAAAATTTCTTGGCAGGCTTCTTAATTGCAACCTGTTCCAACCTTGCCAAGAAATCTGCAGTATCGTCTTCCTCTTGAGCTTCTGCAGGTGCCTGAATCTTCATCCTCTCTATCAGCCAATCTGGAATGGTCAGCTACTCGATTCCATCTTCTACCTGAACTTCTTCCTCGTTTGGAACATCCACAACCTCTCTAAGAGCGGAAATCATTCCCTCTTTGAAGTCATTATTTCGGACTTCCATCTCATTGTCTGAACCTAGTATTTCCGTGCCCGTAGGTGATGAGGGATCCTCGTCATCCAGCTGAATAGGTTCACTATTCTGTTCCTGAGCTTCAGAAGGTCCAATCATTTCGACCAAGGACTCATCTATGGTAGCCACCAGCTCGTCAATGTTCCGAGATGCTGCTGAGCGAGATGACTCTCCCTTTCGCCTTTTCTGAACAGGTTCTACACTTGGAACTACCTCCTTCCTTTTCTCTCCAATCTCAACCAAATCCTGATGGGATGCGCTAGCATTGGAGGAATACGATTCTTTCTTGCTCAGTAAATCATACATGAGCGTTATTCTCTTTTGTCTCATCTCCTGGACATGATGGTCAACCCACCATTGAGAGTACTTGGTCATTGGTCTCATCAAGGTCACCAAGTCCGAATGCTCAGGTTCTGACCACCTTACGGGAGGAAGAGGTCGGCTTTCCTCGAAGCGTGGCTGAATGTAGTTTCCATCATCCTGCAACTAATCAGGCACCCGACAAAGTTCAATTGCCCTCATGAAGTCAACTGGCATCCTGGACCATAATCTTCTTCTGACCTCATATTCATCGGCAACATTTGCCCAGAAATCCTCCAACTCCACTCTGTGCTTATACCTTCTCCCCTCTAATGTCCGAATATGATGATGTGGGTCAAAGTTGGCCCTGGACTTGTAGGCTGTGAATGGGTACCACTAGATCTCCAATCTAGCGCTCTCAGCTGCCTGCGCTGACGGACAGGACTCTAACATATTCCCGATGAAAGATGGGAATGTAACAGATGCTTTCTTGGTCGGCCTCTGGATGTTTTGATATTCTTCTAACTGCCTCAGGACTTCGAGCAGAATCATACGATTTGTCGGATAAATGGGCAACTTATAGGGATTTCCAGTAAATCCCTGGATCCTGACATATGTAAATTTTGGAAACTGGATGAACCAAGATCCGTATTTACTGATCAAACTCTTCGCCTCATGACTCAGCCTTTGATGCACTCCTCCTTGAAGTGTCCTGGTGATATGCATTAAGAAGGCATCATGCACCCTTCTGAAATGAGACTTCTCCCTCAGCTGGAGTTGTGGGTAGCAATCATAAGGTCAGAGTTCGTTTTCTCCGTTGCCAATTTTGCCCTTGCAGATTAGTCCTGGGTATTTGTATGACCTGGCCAATAGGTAGACAACATACGAGCTCATGTGAAAAGACTTAGTCTCTTCCAAGTTGATCAATTGCTCGTGAAGATTGTTACTTATCATCTATGACCAGTTGAAGATTTTTACGCCAAAAGTGATTTCATCTATGAAGTAGTACATCCAACTCTTGAAATATGTACCTTGAGGGTTGCCAGCTATTCTATTCAGCATCAAAATGATGTTCCCATAGTCCTCTTTAAAGTTCGTCCAGCGTGGTCTCTTAAGCATCTTCTTTATTGACGGTTTAGGCTTGTCCAGCCATGCCTTGTTAACATTTGAGGCGCATAAATCTGACTGACTGTCATACAAATGCTTAGCTTCTTCCTTGGTCTTGTAGACAGTATGAGAATGTGCTGGAATGCCAAAGGTTTCTTGAATTGCCACCTCGCCCAAGTGTGCCAAAATTCTGCCATCAGGCGCAATGATCTGCCTCTTCTGAGCATCATAGTTGATAGCACATTCTACCATCAATTCTACACAATCCATTGCAGGCGGGAATCCAGCTGCCTGAAAAAATCCCATTTCTCACCATCCACCTGGCTATTGGTGTCGAAAGTCCATTCTGTCCATACACTCTTTTTTTGAACTCTTAGAACTCGACATGTCCCAGGTCGGTGTCCGCAACATTTTTCCACTTAGAATTTATTTTAGACTCTCGCTGGACACCTTTGCTGGCGAACTTCATTGCTGCTTTCTTTGATGATTCGCCCACCGTGGTCATCAACCTGCAATCAAAATATTAACATTAATACGTAGACCTTTTAAAATAATTTACTTTCGCGCCTTATGTTCAAATATTTTACTTTCAGCTTATTAAATAATTGAACTGCTGCGAAAAAGCAAGCTGAAAGTAAATGGATGAAGTCGAAATTTTAGCCAGAACTTTTTTTTTTTTAAGATGAAAAAGACAAAAGAAGAATGGTGAATCTAATCAATTGAACTTCAAACCTCAGTAAATGGCTCCTGGCTGCAAATCAGATTTAAACTCTGATAATTTACTCAAAAAACAAGTGATGAAGTGCGCGCCCCTCTTGCACAGAAGAATTCGATTTTCAACAATTAAATATTTTCCTTTCTCGAGAAAATTCTCCTTCAGCATAAAATTCCTTCTTCCTTTGGGAAATTCGATCTTGCCTACTGAATAATTGACTGCCTTAGAATTTCGAGAGAGATTAATTTTCTCTTCAGCTGTGTCTGTGAAGAATGAGTTGTTGAAACTCATTATAATGCTAGAGAACATGATTTATTTTAGCAGCTGCCTTCTTCTCTCTCCATCTCGATTTGTTTTCTTTTGTTCAAACAGGCAAGTTTCCAATATTTTTCGAAAAAGAATCTATGTCGAGCTTATCCAGGCAAATCTCTCTGATTTTCGAAAATTTGAATTTTTTTTGCCTAGATGTTTATCTTCGAAATTTCGAAAAACACATTAAATATTCAATTAAATTCGATTTTTTCAAGTTTTAAAATCATGGCGAATTTAATTTTGCCTGTTGGATTTGATCTTTGGCCGGCGCAAATTATTTTCTTCCGAAACATCTCTGGCAAACTTTATTTTGTCCAAGGTCATTTAAATTTCTGAGTAGTGGAAATAAATTATTAAAATATTAAAATATTTTAATTTATTCCAACCCGTTCGTTTTGGACCCATGGCTATTTCGATTTTCTCTTCATTTTCTTTGGCTAAAAGTTTATTTTCCAATTTTATTCCCAATTTCGTCTAGCCAAGTCAAAATTTTAGCCATTCCGTCGATAAATGTTATGCCAGATCCTCATTTTTCCTTGCCATGGCGAACTTTTAATTGCACTGGGCACATTTTCTTCTACCAAAGTCAAATTTTTTTTCTCGCTCAAGCGAATTTAATTTAGGCAAAGTCTTTGTTTGAATGCCTTCTTTAGGCAAAATTCTTTGATGCTTGACAAATTTTTATCTGCCTTAGCCAAAAGGCGGACCTTCCTACCTCTTTGCCTTGTGCCATTTTCTCTGTTACTTGGCCAAATTTATCAATTTTTGTCTAGACATCCAAACTTTAGGCGAATTTTTAATCCTTCTTTCTTTTCATCCTAGGCGATCTTCATTTTTTTCTTGGCCTTGTCCTAGGCGGACTTCTTTAAGTCTTTTCCACCTTCCATCAAGACATGGTGGACTTTCCATAGCACTTGCCTTTCAAATTTAGCATTTTTTTTCTTGAAAATGTCATAACACTTAGCCAAAATTTCGATTTTTTAGGCCTCTCTACTTAGGAAAATTTTTGGATTTCTTCTTTTAGGCACCAAACACTTAGTAAAATTTTCAAATTTTCCCCTTCCACATGCTTAGGCGGACTTTCCAAGCACTTGGCCAAGGTATGGCAGACTTTGCAAGGTTCTTGCCAAGCTCCTCAAGGCTTGGGCGGACTTCAAAGGCCTCTTGCCAAGGTGTGGCAAACTTTGCATGGTCCTTGCCATTTTCCAACAAGGTTAGGCGGACTTTGAACATGTCTTGCCAAAACCAAGGCGGACTTTGGATGACCTTAGACACTTTTTCCTTGTGGCTGGGCGGACTTTCCATAGTCCATGCCATTCTCTCCTTATGGCTGGCGGACTTTGCAAGCTTCTAGACATTTCTCTCATCGTCCCTCTTTTCAAGGGCCAGCCTCTCCACCTTGAACTTGGCGAATTTTCCAGACTTAAGCAGATTTTCACCATGAATTCTATGTTCTTTGGTCCATTTTTGGCAATTTTCTCTTCAGCTCTGACTGGTTTTCAATGATTTTTCCAGAATTTTGATGCTTTTAAGTTGATTTTTCTCATGCTTTTTACTTATTTTCTCAGATTTTTGCTTGCTTTTCCAGATTTTTCACTTGATTTTTCGATTTTCTCTTTGATTTTTTGGATCTAAAGATGGAAAGTTGACTCGTTGACCAGGGTTGACTTTCTAAAAATATAGGGAACCCCATTTGGTCCAAAAATGCCAAAAATAAAAAAAATGAAAAAGCAAAAACACAGATTCCCTAAAAAATAGGAAGTGTCAGAATTGGCCGAATGCACAAGCGATCTTCGTTTCTCGAGCCTTCTAAGCACTTCTGTGACATTTAGGCACTGATTCAAGCATGGATTATTGACTTGGCTCGGATGACTCTCAGAAAATTGACCTGAAACTCTAAACAAGGCGACCTCATGAAACCGTTGCAAGGAGACAAAACCCTAAAACCTAGCAAACTACTGGGGGTCCCCATTTGTGATGGGGCGATGTGTGAAAAGGTCACAACAATACCCAACCAACGCCTTATGTTCTCTTTTCAGCCTCTTGTATTTCTCTCCTTTTCGAAGCAGCCTATCTTTCAACGCCTGGAGGGAGTTTTCAGCCTCCTCGATAACTTGTGTTCTAGTAGGGCGTCCCAATTCAATTGTAGTGACCATGTAATTCTCAGGCATTACATCACCTAGATCACACTCTTCCCTTGGAACTGCGACATGGAGAGTACGAGAACCAGCCTCATTTGTTTCCATCCTGGAGTACTTCCTGGCTCTCTTCCTTTAGGTGACCCACCTATCCTATTAAGGAGCTCTTCCATCTCAATTGTTGGGTCAGTGTCGTCCTCCTGATCTCTCCTTATTGTGCATGTGAGCCAATTTGGGACATTCTGCTGAGCGTTATAGATAATAAGCGGTTGCTCCTATGTTGCTTCTACTCCATGAACTTCCTCTTTAGCAACATTTGGTTGAGGCTCATCCGTTTCCATACGTTGACTATCCTCCTCAAGACCTCGAACTTCAGGTTCCATAATGTCTTCATCCTCAAAGGCTGCCTGCAAAGAAGGGCACTCCTCAAGCGAATTTCCCATAACAATAGGAAAGTGCAATCCTCCTTTCTTTCTCTTCCTTATGATTTTGTCATAGGCCATGAGTTGCCTAGACACTTCAAGCATCACCATTCTATCTATGGGGTATCTTGGCAGTTGGTAGGTATATGAATGGAACCCCTGCAGCCTTATATAAGTGAACTTCGGGAATTGGATAAACCAAAACCCATACTCTTCAATCAGCTCTTGTGCTTCCTTGGATATCCTTTGTTGCGTTCTTCATTGAAGAGTCCTTGTGATACGCATAGTGAAGGCATCATTCACTCTTTTGAAATGGGAGGTACTTGTCAGATGTAACTGCCTGCAGGCTTCATGAATTTTGAATTGACCAGAACCACAATCAATCGGCTCCTGGTATGTCAGCCCCTTATACTATGTCATTCGAGCTAGCATATAAATAACATATGAGCTCATGTAAAATGTTTTTGTTCTCCTCAGGTTTCTGAATTGTTCATCAATGTTGTCGCTGATCATCTGCGCCCAATCCACGTATTCTTTTCCCTCCAGCACCACGCTGATGTAGAAGAACATCCAAGGCTCAAAAGCATACGCCTATGGGCTGCCATTCACCCGGCTGAGCATCATGATCAGATCACAGTATTCTTGCTTCAGCTCCTCCAAAATAATCTGCTTTGGCAACTTGGCACCAGGAGGCGTTGGCTTCCTCATCCATGCTTTGTTGATCCTCTTAGCACACTTGTCAAAGAACGAAGCATACATTTTGTCATCCCTCTCCTTAGACTTGTACAGCATTCCGTCCACTGCTGGAATCCCAAACGCTTCTCCTATGGCCTCCGGTGCAAAGTTGGCCAGCAACATGCCATCTAGAGAAACAATTGTTCGGTGGTCTGAACTGTAGTAGTTTGCACATTTCATTATCAACTCTGAACATCGAATTGCTGGTGGAAAATCAGCAACTGCATACAATCCACTCCTCACAATATTGTGCGAAGTCACCAATGGAGGATAACCACCTTGCCCATATATTCTTCTCTTGAAGGCCTCGAGGTTGAATGAACCAAGATTGGTATCAGTCAAACCACCCAGCTTTGACACGAACTTTGATTCGGGGATGAATGACTTCTTCAGCTGTTTGATTATCGCCTGCCTGGAGGCATTCTCCTTGCCAGCTTCAGCATTCCCAACTTCGGTTGCAGCCTTGCTTGTTCCGGCAGCATCTCCTCTTCTAATTTCAGCCATTTGCAAAATAAAATTCAAGTATTATAATTCTAACTTAGAAAATAAAATTATCGTGAGATGGCTGGCAAGTGGAGTTAGCTTCAAAAATAAAAAACTTTAGCATTAAAACTTCAACTCCAAACCTCGAGAATTATAACACTGAAATTAAAACTTCAAGCTTCAGTAACTTGCAGCAATATTACTTTCAGCACTTCGAAAAAAAAAAAAAAAAGCTCAGCACTCTTACTTCGGAATTTCCTTCTTCTCAACACTCACTTTCAGCTCTAGCACAATCTCAACTTCAGCACTAAAAAAATAATAATTCTCTCAACTCAGGAATTTCTCACTCACTCAAGCAATCACTTTCAGCTTCAGCACAATTTTCAACTCTGCAACTCTGTGAAGAAAAATGAATAACTTCAGAGTTTTGATAACTGAAAGTAGGCACCCAGTTTAGCAGTCGCCATTAATTCACTTCCCCACCACTTACAAATTTTCTAACTTGGAAAAGAATATTCTCAGCTGTCATAGAGTCATCATAGAAATTTGCTATTATTGGAGATTCTTTCCTCATTTGAATTTAAAATTTCCCTCCTCGACTGCAAGTTACTTTTAGTTGACTAAAGTATTTTGAGAAATTCATTAAAATTACTCTAGCATAAAAATTCATTTTTGAACAATGGCATATTTATTATTTAAAAAATTAATCTCAACGCCTTTTATTTCACTTGAGACAATTTTATTCATTTCCTTCACCAACGCCTTAGAAAAATTCATACTTCAATCGTGAGCTCCAGTATTTTAAAATCAATAGGCAAAATTATTTTCCCTTCAAAACTTCTTAAAAAAATTTCCCCCTTGATAAATATTTCTCGACTCAAAAATTTCATGTGTCTAAAGTGAAGGGGGACATTTGATTTTTTGAACTTTGGAAAATAATTTTTTATTTAATTTCTCCAGCGTGGGGTAAATTTAATTTTACTTCAAACACCTTAGGAAAATTTTATCATTCAATTTTACAAAAATCTCCATTTGATTTTTCATGCCAGGCGCAAATGACTTCTCCAGCTTTTAATTTTCAATCATAAAATAATTCCCCAGCTTCAAACCTCTAGGCGCAATCAAGGGGGTCTAACTTTCATTTGTCAACACTTAGTCAACTTTTAACTCAGCTTCTCCAGCCAAGGCACATTTCTATGGGTGAGCTTTCAATTTGCAACCCCTTAGAATATTTAATTCACCCTCTTTACCTTAGGCGCACATAGGGGGTCTCATTTTAAATTTATATGCCTTAGAAAAAATTTCAACTCTCCTCCAAAGTTGGGCGCATTTCACCCCTCAAACTTTTAATTTATACACCTTAATAAAATTTCTCACTTCCACTCAACTTAGGCGCATTTGGGGTCTAAGCTTTCAGTTCATACGCCTTAGAATATTTTGAAGACCCTCTCCAAGCTTCAAGTTCTAAACACCTTAGAAAATATCAATATTCCCCTCTCAATGTTAGGCGCACTTGGGGCTCTAAGCATTTATTTCACACGCCTAGCAATATTTTCAAAACCTTCATCCAAGGCTGGGCGCATTTCACCCCTTAGACATTTAATTTTATCTCCAACCTCAACTCTTGAGTTAGGCGCATATGGGGGTATCACTTTTAATTCATACGCCTCAGAAAATTTATCACCTTACCCTCCTTCAAAGCTGGGCGCATTTGCTAGGCTGAGCTTGAAGTTTCAAACACTTAGAAAAATTTTGAGGCTCCTCTTCTCCTTGGGCACATATGGAGGTACTTACTCCAAGTTTTGAGTTTGCAGTACTTAGTAAATATCAATTCCCCCCTTTAACCCTTAGGCGCATATCAGCCCTTAGGCTTTTAATTTCATTGCCTTAGAAATCTTTTAGTCACTTTATCCTGGCTGGGCGCATATGAGGCCTTGAGCTTCAAATTTAAATCACTTAGACATTTTCCAAGTCCTCCTACTAGTCATGGCGCAAATGAGGGGGGCTTCTTCAAGTTTTATTGCCTTAGAAAATTTCTTGACTCTCCAACTTGCAAGGGCGCATATGGCATGGGTAACTTTGAGTTTGTACGCCTTAGAATATTTACCACATTTGCTATTGGATTAAGGCGCACAAAGAGGGGTCTCCTTCAAATTTCAAATACCTTAGAAAAATTTTAAGTGTCCTCTTCTCTCCTTAGGCGCAAATGATCCTCTCTACTTCAACTTTTTCACACTTAGAAAATTTTCCAAGCTTCTCTTCTACTTGGGCGCAAATAGAGGGTCAAGCTTTTAGTTTATAATACTTAAACATTTTAATGACCCCTCCCTAGGCTGGGCGCATATAGAGGCTCCTACTTCCATTTTGAAATGCTTAGCACAATTTCTTAGTCACCTCTTATCCAAGGGCGCATTTTACTAGGAAAGCTTTCACCTTTTACAAGGTAGGCGCATATGAAGGGTTATGCTTCCATTTAGATGCCTTAGAAAATTTCATCACCCCCCCCTTTTCTTCTCAAGGCGCATTTCGAAGGGTGTACTTCAAGTTTCACATACTTAGAAAATTTCCATGCCATCTCTAGCTTCAAGGGCACATTTCACCATGCCTACTTCAAATTCCTCAGACTTAGAAGAATTTTCATCATCTCCAGGTAGCTAAGGCGCATTTCACATGCTTGACCTCAAAATTTCTCAGACTTAGTGAATTTCATGGCTTTTGCCTGATTTGAAGTGGTTTATTCACGTCGCCCCTGGCTTGCCCTAGCTTTCTATTTTTAGAAAGTTTCTCAAATTTTGCATTTTGAATTGATTTCCGGCTCCAAAAGGCTTGATTTTTGCTTTATCTCGAACCTCATGATGCGATTGTGTTGTTGGCGTCTGATGCCTGCCTATACCTGCTATTTTTAGCAACTTACTAAAAATAGTAATTGCTTAGAATGTGCTCAAACTTTGCGTGCTGATTGCCTGAAGGACGTTGATTGTGGCTGGATACTGCATTTGTGTAACTGTCATGTTTCACCCTACTTTTTAGGAAACCCTAATTCCTCTGCATAGGCCTGCTAAAACTAGTAAGTGCTTGATTTTTTTGAATCTCTGCAACTCCGTTTGACCTAAAATTCGCGCCATGGGGTCTTCATCGCTTGCTTGACCTGCTTACCCTGGTGTCTCGCACTGACCTGCTATTTATAGTATGTTTCTAGAGGTGGTTTACTATTTATAGTAACTGCTTGATTCTGAGACTTCCACAACTCTATTTGACTTGAAATTTGAATGTCGTGCTCATCGGTAGACTTGCCCGTTCACACCGGTGCCTGATGCCAACTTACTATTTATAGCCTGTTTCAGAAGTGGCTTACTATAAATAGTAAGTGCTTCGATTGCCTTCAAATTTTACCAGTGGACTCCTTGAAAGATGTTGATCACAATGGGATACCTCGGTTTTCAGAAATTTTGGCGTTTGACCCCTCATTTTGGGTCTTGAAGCTCGAAGCCCTAATTCATCTTGCATGTGCCTCGAATGAGCTCCATTTAACTCCGTTTTTGTTGCATGTCATCAGGTTCGTGATTCTAAAGTGTTGGGCAGCTGTCGAAGTGAACCTGCTAAAAATAGTAAGTGGTTGAAAAAGTGATCAACCAGCTACCGGATGAGTCTGCATGTCACACTGCCCGAGAGATCTTGAAAAACCCAAAAAACTCATCAACATGCAAGCACTGGCTAAAAATAGCAAGTTCCTAAAAAGTGACCAACTCCGCTTGCATGTTACCTCATTGCGAAGCTCTCGGAAAACCCAGAAAGATTATGCAGACATGCGCTGAGAAATCTTGCATGCAAACCCTAAAAATAGCCCTCAAAGGAAAAACTGCTAAAAATAGCACGTTGTCTATTTCAGCTCAAATTTTGCAAGCAGGCAACTTGCAGTGTTTAAAGTGCAGTGCATTTGTCAAAATCTGAAAATCTCAAGAAAACAAACCCCAAATGGGCACTTACTAAAAATAGAAAATTGTCAGAATTCAATGAAAATTCAAAGGGAGCCTGCTCGAAGTATCTTAACAGTAGTGCTAAGCTCAAAACTCGATTAGCCAACTCAATTTGACCCTAAAGTTGTCTTAAGAATGTAAGCCCTAATTCATCAGAAAGCCCTCCAAACTTAGCCAAAATTCAAATCTAGGTCAAATGGTAAGTACATCACCAGACAAAAGAATAGACAGAGAGAGACAGACCGAAAAACACAAGCCAAAAGACCCGAATGGAGCAAAAATTAGGGGGTCCCTATTTTGAATGGGGCGATGTGTGAAAAGGTCACAACAAAACCCAAAAAGGTTCTCCAGACATGCATTGAAAACTCCAACATGCAAACCCTAAAATTGGCTCCTGAAGCCTGGACTGCTAAAAATAGCAAGTTGTCCATTTCAGCTCAAAATTTGCAGGCAAGCAAGTTTAAGGTGCTCTGGATGCAGTTTCAAGCTCATATTTCAATTTGCTTACTTGAATCAACCTCAAACTAGCATGAAGAAAGCAAACCCTAATTTCTCAGACTTAGCCAAAATTTCAATTCAGAAGGGCACATCCCCAGAAAGACAGACAAAACAAGAGAGAGACAATAGGAAAACCAACCAAAATCAAGCAAAAAGATCCAAACGAAGCAAAAATTAGGGGGTCCCCATTTGCAATGGGGCGATGTGTGAAAAGGTCACAACACTTCTAGTCTTCATGCTTGAGAGATAGTACCTGTTGTGATCTTTTCACACATCGCCCCATTCAAAATGGGGACCCCCTAATTTTTGCTCCATTCGGGTCTTTTAGCTTTGGTTTTCTTTCTCTTTTTATGTCTCTTTTTGTTGTCCGCTTTCCAAGGATGTGCCTGTTTGTGAGCTTAAACGTGAAATTTTGGCCAAGTCTGAAAATTAGGGTTTGTAGTTCTCTGGTCAATCTGAAGTCAAATGAAGTGAATAAATTGAAACCTGAGACTAACATTGATGTTAGTATGCTTCTAGCAAGCTCCCAGCTAAGTTTCATCAAATTTTGACAACTTACTATTTTTAGTAAGTATGCAATTCAGGGCGTTCTCTCAGCACTTTTGGAGTTTCGACCGTCACTGCATCCAGAACGTGTCGAGCTACTCGTCTGCAAATTTTGAGCTGAAACGGACAACTTTCTATTTTTAGCAAGTTCAGCTTCTGGAGTAAATTTTAGGGTTTGCATGCAATGTTCTTCAATGCATGTCTAGAGATTCCTTCTGGGTTTTCTGAAACCTTTGCGACGATATAACATGCAAAATGAGATGATCACTTTCAGAGTTCAGCTTTTAGAGGCTATTTTTAGGGTTTGCATGTCGAGATTTTCTTTGCATGTCTGCACATTCCTTGTGCGTTTTTCGAGGGCTTCGCAACTATGTAACATGCAAACCGGGATCAACACTTTTTTAAAAACCATTTTCAGAGGCTATTTTTAGGGTTTGCATGTCAGGGTTTTTAGCACATGTCGGGTGATTCTTTATGGGTTTTTCAAGAGCTACGCAGTGATGTGACATGCAAAGCAAGATAATCACTTTTCAGAGACTTATTATTTTTAGCAGGTCCGTTCTGGCAACTGCCCAGCGCATCAGAACCACAAACAGGGTGAAGTGCAACAGAAATGAGGTCAAACGGAGGTCATTTGATATACATGAAAGTCAAATTAGGGTTTCCAACTTCGGGACCCAAAATGAGGGGTAAAACGCCAAAATTTTCGAAAATCGGTGTATCCCACTGCGGTCAACATCTTTCAAGCTATCCACTAGTAAAATTTGAAGGCAATCAAAGCACTTACTATTTATAGTAAAGCGTTCCAGAAACTGGCTAAAAATAGTAAACCAACAGCAAGCGCCAGTGTGAACGGGCAAGCCATCTGATGAGGAGCACGTCATTCGAATTTCAAATCAAACGGAGTTGTGGAGGTCTCAGAAGCAAGCAGTTGCTATAAATAGTAAACCACCTTCAGAAATGTGCTATTTTTAGCAGGTCAGCATAGGATGGCAATGTGAACAGGCTAAGTAGGTCATGAGGATCCTGTGGTTAAGATTTCAAATCGATCCAAGCTTCAGAGATATGAAAATCAGAGGACTTACTATATATAGCAGGGCATGGATAAGCAGGCAGAAGCAGGTGTGAAGAAAATTCTAAGTTTGAAGTTCATCCTTCACCACCCTCAAAATGTGCCCTCATCCTCAACTAGCTGGCAGATGAAAAAAATGCTAAGGCATGAAGTTACATCCACCTGACCTCCTCCAAATGCGCCCACTTCACAAGCATGAGATGGAAAAAATTTCTAAGGCATTGAGTTCATCTTGCTCCACCCCCAAAATGCGCCCAACTTGCCTTGGAGATGTGAAGAAAATTCTAAGTGATGAATCTTATCCTGCAGGCTACCTCAAATGCGCCCTCATCAAGTTGGTAGTTGACAAAAAATGCTCAGTGGTGAAGTTCATCCTTCACCACCCCTCAAATGCGCCCTATTCAAGGATGAAAGTGTTAGAAAAATTCTAAGTGTTGAGACAAATCCTCCTACACATGCCAAATGCGCCCACTACAAGGAGTTGATTAAAATATTCTAAGGCATGAAGTTACATCCACCTGCCACCCCTAAATGCACCCTCTTCAAAGGTCAAGGTGTTAGAAAATTCTAGGTAAAGGTGTTCATCCTCCTCATACATCCAAATGCGCCCATGCAAGCTAAGAAAAGACAATTTTAATCCACCTTAGGGTCCAAAATGCGCCATGCTAGAAGAGGGGTCAAAAGGAGTCAAAAGCGTTGAAAGTTTATCCCTCTCCATGTGTGAAATGCACCCATCCTCTCACATGTGCTAAATGCGCCCAAGTTGAGGAGTTACCAAGGCGTTAATGTTAAACAAGGTGAAGAAAATTCCTAAGACATGGTTAAAATCCTTCACCATGGCCTAAATGCGCCAAGTCCAAGAAAGAATAAAAGAGGTTAAGTGATGAAGAAGCCTAAGGCGTTGAAAGTGTAAGTCCTCCTGCCTATCTGAAATGTGCCCAAAGTAAGGTGAATGAAAGGTGACTAAGGAAGGCGTTGAAGTTATTCCTTCTACATGTGCTAAATGCGCCAAGATGTAAGGTGAGACATAAAATAAAAAATGACTAAGGCGTAAGAATATCCTCCATGACATGTAAAATGTGCCCCAAATATGTTGGAGGTGGTGGCCTTCTAAATGAAAATATATAAGTGTGGATATAAAATTCTTCACCACAAGCAAAATGATTGAAGTTAAATGGAGCAAATTTTCTAAGGCTAAATCCAAATTTCTCCTTGATATGTTGATAAAAGGATTTGAAATATTTTTCCTAAGTGTTAATATTTAATTTCACTTCTTTAGGAAAAATATGCCTAAGTCTGATGGAGGGTGGTGAAATCTGTTAAGGCATGAATGAATTAGTGAGGACAAGTCAGAAAGTGTTAGCTTCGCGAGGTTGATGAGAAATTTCAAGTCAGAGTAGGAAAATACGCCCAAGGATAAAAATTGGAATAAATTTGATGAAAAATGTTTTTCTAAGGTTTAAAATTCAAAATTAAATGTACCCCTTCGTTTGTAGACCCATGAATTCAGCTCATTCTAAAGGAAATTTTCTTCTGGGTATTGAAGATCTTCGACAAGGAATGGATTTTAAAGTCTTATGCACTTCGCCAAGGCTTTCGAGATGGGGATTTTGATCGACACTTGAAATAATGAATTTTCCAAGGCAAAGTGGATAAAATATGTTTTCAAGAATAAAATGCCTTAGACGATGAATTCGAAATGGATTGCCTAGATGAATTTGATCGAATTCTTCGTGAGATGAATCTTTCAAAGTCAGAGATGAATAAAACTAAATGTCAGAGCTTCAGTTGGTGAATTAAATTTCTTAACGAGTGAATTTGAAGTGAATGTTTTCAAAATGAATTTAAATGCTAAGTACACCAGTCAAGATGAATCTTTTGAAATTCTAGAAGGTCAAGATTGCAAACGCAAGATGACAAGTGTTGAAATTTCCCAAGGGAGGGAAATTTGAATTCCTATTGTGAAGTAGTGGAGATTTAATGAATTAGCTAAACTTGGCTTCCTTCTAGAATTCGACTTGGCTATATGAGCTGAGAGTTTATTCATTTTTCTCCATCAAGCTAGCAAGTTCGATTTTAGCTCTGAGGTTGTGATTGCAGTGCAAGTGAGTAGCTAAGTTGGTGAAGAAGTTCGATTTGAAGAAGAAGAATTGTTGTGTGTTGAAGCTCAAGTTAATTCACACTTGAAGTCTAAAGTTGTTGAAGGAAAAGTTGGCCGATGTTTCAAAGCTCAAGATGGAGGGAAGGATGGAAACCCAGGCGTTAATGGTCACCATCAAGTACTTCAAAGTTGAAGAACAACATCAAGGAGGAAAATCATCATCGAGCAGGAGAAAGAAGTTGTCGCCTTGGAGTCAAATCGAGAACGTGCCTGCCATACCCTTTCAAGAAGTCGAAGCAATGATGATCAGACTCATCCAGTTTGCAATCAGAAAAAAGAACAGTGTGAATGCGTTTACAAACAAGAATCTTCTAGAAGATGGTGGCCATTAATTGCTCATTTATTACCCCACTCTTCTTGGTGGCGGTTTTTAGGGTTAGGGTTTATGTGGCTCAATCTGAGCCCTTCATTGTAATTGAATCTGAGTCGTCCGTTGAACTTGGCCAGCTATATAAAGGGGCATCCCCCCTCATTTGTAATTCAGTTAGACACTAGATCAGACTAGAGAGTAGAGCAGAGAGACTTTAGTTGTAATAGCTTAGCATAGCATAGTTTGAAGGAAAAGGAAATTTTTCCCTTGAAAACTTTGTAAGAGATTTTTGTGAAAACTATTATAATAAAAGATCTTTCATTGAATGGTGAATTAATCTTTGTTATAAGCAGCTAGCAAGGTTTCTTCATCCCTTCTACTTCAAGTAGCGTAAAGTAGCGTAATTTCATTTTCATACAAGTAGATGTTAGATGTGGATTTGTGGTGTTAATCAACGCAACTTCGTTTTAGTCCATACCACTGGCAGCTTGCTGACGACAAGTTTGCCTTGTGTGGTCAACTGGAAAATTTTACAAGCTTAACTTCGGTTGTGATTTACATCTTGGCATGCATCGTCTTGATGGTGTCTTGATGTCGAATTGCGACTTGAAAACCTCTTGCCACTCCCTTGAAGATTGCACCAACTTTGTGTAAGTTGTCCAACGTGAGGCGAAGCAGAGTTTGGTTGAAGTTTGTTGAGATTAATCCCACATCCCGTCTTAGAGTAGAATTTAGAACCTTCTTATCCCTACACTCATTTAAATTCAGTTCATTTCCGGTTAGTATTAGGAAACTTGTGCTTACCTGCCAAATCATTCAAACCACATGAAGCCCTTAATCTATTGTTTGTTGTCAGTTGCTGAACAATTGTGTAAGTCCCTTTGAAATACCAACAAAACACATTGAGCCAACTGAGGGTATTCTATTGCACTGAAGGAACCTTGGAGTTGAACACACAAACTCTCTCACAATCTTAGCATGCTGGATACTTTGATCAAGAAAGAATAGGGTAGCCGTTGGCGACTTTATTCTGTGTTGGTGTGGTCACGAAAATCACATCAACACTATTCAGCTTGGGTGCATTTCACCCCTTGAGCTTCCATTTTGCCTTGCCTTAGAAAATTTCAAACCACCTTGCTTATGATGGGTGCATTTGGGGTCTTGTTGAGGCTGGGCGCATTTGAGGTGGTGACCTGCCATTTTTCCTTGAATGCCTTAGGCGTTTTTGGCATCTAGAGTGTTAAGGAAACTTCTGAAGGTGACTCTCGAATACTTAGCCAATTTTGACTGGCTTGCCCTCGCTTTCTATTTTTAGTAATTTTTTTATTCTCGAACCTCTGCAACTCCTTGACTTGAAATTTTCCTAACGTGATCCTCATGACCTATTTGACCTGTTCACACTTGCTTTTCATGCTGACCTGCTATTTTTAGCCCTATTCTGGAGGTGACTTACTATAAATAGTAAGTATGCAGATTGCACTCAAATTTTACTAGTAGACTACTTGAAAGATGTTGATCACAATGGGATACATCAATTTTTCATTTTTCTTGAGTTTTACCCCTCATTTTAGGCATCAAAGTTGGAAACCCTAATTTGACTTGCATGTGCCTCTATTGACCTCCGTTTGACTTTGTTTTTGCTCTGGACTGCTCTACTCATGAAACTAAAGACCTGGGGGCTACTGGAGTGATCCTGCTAAAAATAGTAAGTGCCTAAAACAGTGACCCACCGACTGCCGGATGTGTTTGCATGTCAGACTACCCAAGAGATCTCAAAAAACCCAAACAAACCCAGAAAATTGGTCTGCATGCAGGTACCTACTAAAAATAGTAAGTCATCAACTTGAATTGCATGTCACATCATCGCAAAGCTCCTGAAAAGCCCAGAAAGATTATCCTGACATGCATTGAAAAATCATACATGCAAACCCTAAAAATTGCTCCCAAAGCCAGAACTGTTAAAAATAGAAAGTTGTCAGAATTTGCTCAAATTTTGCAGGCAAGCAGATCAAAGTGTTCTAAACGTGGTGAAGCAGTCAAAATTTCAAAAGTCCTTAAAAAAAGGCCCCAAATTGAGTACTTACTAAAAATAGTAAGTTGTCAGAATTCAGTGAAAATTTAATGGGAACCTGCTTGAAACTTCTTGAATGCAGCACCAAGCTCAGATTTCAATTTGCTCACTTAAATTAACCCCAAACTAGCCTAAAGAATGAAAACACTAATTTGTCAAAACGCGCCAAAATCTCAACCTAGGCCCAAAAGATAGGTACATCCCCAAAAAGATAGTCGGAACAAAGGGAGATAGCTGCGAGACCACCCAAAACCAAAACCAAAAGACCTAAATGGAGCAAAAATTAGGGGGTCCCCATTTTGAATGGGGTGATGTGTGAAAAGGTCACAACAACTCCCAATATGGACTCCTTGCTACGTTGAAGGTTGTTATAATACCAAAAATTTGCACAAGCCTTGTCTGCTTCTTTCCGCACCTCCCTATTCCACCCAGTACCTTCCAATGAAGGTTGTGATCCTCATTCAATTCTAGGCGCAAAAAATTGGAATTTGCTTGAAGTGGATGAAGTGAATGGGGTATGTATACGTGGACCGTGATTAGAGCCCACAATGTCTTGCATATCCACCTCAGATTCTCTTGACAAATTAGGAACAATGACTTCTTGTATGGTTGCTTATTTCTTTGCCCTCTCCAATTTATTTTCATCTAGTGCTGCAAGAAGGGCTATCATCTCTTGTTTCACCTCTTCAAGGGTTGTTGGACATGCCTTGGCATAACAGCAAGGAATACCAACAATATGGAATTCGAGGTGATTGATGCCTCCACTAACCCTATTCTTGCACTAGGTACAGATAACATTCCCTTTTACTAGCCCAATAAAGCCATGTTTCCAGGTGGGATCACGGCTACCAAGGGGTCTCCTTCCAATGGGCTGACTTGCACTTGCTGAGTTTGAACCAAATGTAGAGGTAGATGCCATTATGATTAAATATTAACCTAGAATATTGGAAGTTGAATAATAAATATATTAGAAGTTGTCACAAATCCAGTACAAAGGAACAATTAATTAATTGTTTATTTAATCAAAGTGAAAGACATTTCATTTAGAATGCTATTTGTTCTAATTTCAGTTTTTTCTTTCTTATATTTGTATTTTTTGTTGGATGCACATTGATTTTCTTTACTTGTATGCAAATGGCAGTCCTAACCCTGATACATAATTTATAATAATAAGACATTTTTCCAAGAATCTCAAAATTTTGCAGGTGGGAGCAGCAGACTACAATTTATATAGCAATTGCTCAAAATTTCCATACTGTATTTATTGCAAATATTCCACTGTAAAAGTACTTTCAGACTTTCAAACATAGTTCGCAGATCGGCAAGTAATATGTGTGGATAAACACAAGTTGTATTTATGTGTGTGGATATATATGTATGTGTATGCATGTGTGTGTCGCTTGTAAGTATGATGTGTGTGTATGCAGGTATGTATGTGTGTAGTGTGTGTATGTTGTGTGTGTATAGGTATAAGGTATATATGATGTGTGTTTGTAAGTATGTATGTGTGACAGTGTGTGTATGTATGTGTGTGTATACACACACATATACATATGCCAACTGTCCCTAGGTATGTATGTGTGTGTGTGTATATAATATATGTATGTATAGTTGTGTATAGTGTAACTATACACACACACACACACACATACTGTACATGCACACACCTAACATACCTATAAGCTATACACACACATACATAACAATTAACATACCTATACACATACTACACACATATATATCTATACACACACAGTCACACAGTTTCTTGTTTCACTTATCAGTGTATCATCAATCATGTATGCATATCAGTATTAAGTATATATGTAAAAAATAAGATATTAATGAGCAGTTTAAGTTTGTATATACACAGATTAGGATACACTGATCATGATGAGTAATGACTGTCAACTGATACACGGTGATACATATTACACATTGTCAATATACACAAGTTTGTGTTTATTGACAATGTGTAATATGTATCACCGTGTATCAGTCGACAGTCATCATGATCAATGTATATTGATACACAATGATACATATTACACATTATCAATATGCGCAAACTTGTGTATATTGATAATGTATAATATGTATCACTGTGTATCAGTCAACAGTCATTATGATCAGCATATATTGATACATGGTGATACATATTACACATTATTATGGAATCCAATCCGAAATCTCAAATTTGGATATTAATCTTCATCATTTTTATTACCCAACAATCAGCTTTGTTGGATGGAAGCAATACTTAAATTTTCAGAAATGAGGCACTGAAACCAATACAAACAGCACATTTTGTTTTGCAAAGACACCATTCCAAGGGAAGAAGGGTGGAATGACATCTTCTGATGGGATATCAAGCCTTGCTACATCCATACAATCACGACAAACAATGGCTAATAAATAAATAAATTCTAAGAGAATTGTGTGTGTGTGTGTGTGTGCAGAGTCAGCAGACATCAACACTTACATCAATGTCACTGTTGGGTAAATATAGCCCTGTCTCGAATGATCCAAACACTTTCACCTGCATCTCGACAGACCATCTTGCCTTTTCAATGTTTCTCATCTTGCAATATCAATATAATATACTTGGTATATACAATGTCTGTGAAGTCTGACTCCTACACGAAATGCATGTCAAAATACAAAAATTGTATAATTCTAAATTTATAACAGTTAACACTAAATTTCAATTAGTTGAAATATATACTTGGGAATCAGGCCATATATATTTGATGACTCCTGAAACACGTTGAACTGCTGCTATGCGTGCTGCTTGCTCCTCTGGAGTTGGGGAAAGAAAATGATATAAATCCATAATTTCTGCATTGCCATGCCATGATTTCAGCTTCAAAGATTCAAACCATAGCAAAATTTTACACTAAGAATGTTAATTAATGCTGTAACTAATATCTAAAAGGTATTCTTTCTTGATAAATACACTCAAGCATATATATTTCAGAAAAACTGACCAACAATATGAAGAATTTAATGCAAGCAATTTGAGATTATGATCATTCTGTCTCCTCCAAAAGGAATGAAAACCTTATTGCAATGTTTCAAACAACCAACAAAAATGCTCATCTTGGCAAGGAAGTTCAATATCCATTACTTAATCAACATAGCTAAGAATCACTAAGAATCACACTCAAAATTTGCTAAAAAATAATTTAATCAATGACTCCACAGTGCATACATTTCAATTTACAAAACCGTTCTTTTAAACTGTTGCTCAAGGTGGGCTTCAATGCCAAATGAAATCCTTCTGAAGAGAAAAGATTTCAATTCATGAAAATTTTATGCCATGCATATAATATGCAGTCAGATGAATATGAGAACAATGTTACAGAAGTATGTTAAAATTAGTCCACTGAATTCCAGTGAAGTATTTTTCTGCTGCACTTATGAATAGTTAGGTAATGTCACCAGTAGTTTTTGAAAAGTATTATATTGAAATAAGCATACAAATGACATGAATAATTATGACCGTTGTTAAAATAAGCTGAGCCCAGTTGGGCATTCCTGCAAATAGCTTGCTAAATTTGGACTCCTACAAATGGAGATATTATGAAACTTCTACATTCTAAAATGGGGGGAATTTGTCACTTAAGAGGACAAAGAATGATGGATTGTCAAATTTGTTTTGTGAGACTGAATGGTTTAAAGGAAGAGAATTGTATTCCTGTGCAACTGATTTGGATAGTTTGTAATTATTTTGGAATCTCATGAGCTTTGATGCTGATTCAACACAGGAATGCTATGTGACTGTGCTTAAATTCTTGCATTTGTAATGTTCATGAATTCCTGACAAAGCAAGATGCCACCTAAGAAGATGGATGACTCTAAAATCCCAGAAATTATTTCTTAGCAAAAAGACAATTATTATTGTTGCAACCAGTCTGCAGGAAGCTAAGGACTGACAGTTAATGCTGTGGTAGATTATTCAAAAACATTTGGATTACCAGAACAATTTTGTACGAGGGACCTGAAATAGCAGTTACTACATTTATTAATGGATTGAGAATTTCTATTCAAAAGGAAATGAGCTTAATGAGCTTAAACAATTTCAAGGAAGCATTCCAAGTTGCCTTAAATATTGAAGAACTGCAAAAAGACAAGTCAAAGAGGAACCAGCAAGGCAAAAACCATAATTCACAAACTCGGATACGGAGAGTACTCAGCAAGCCCAGAATTTTCAACTCGGCAAAACTCAGCAGCTTAAAAAATACTTAAATTTCTTAAAAAACCACAATTTTTTTGTAAAATTCAATTACAAAATGTATCAAATGAGTCTAAAAAACCATGATGAAGTGATTTCTATTAGATTTGATTCTTGAATACATATGGATTACAAAATCACATCATCATGGGAAGCTAAATAATGGATACAATAGCTAGCTACTAATTGATAACTATTATGAATTTATAATGATTGTCTTTGTAAATCATCATCATAAATTGCATATCTAGACAAGTAAAAAATTACAAATTTTACAATTTCTTCTTCCCCATTCTAGTGAAAAATTGGGGGGTAGAGGGTAGATGGTAATTGAGTTATTGAATTTGATGAAAATAAGATAATATCATCTCACTTTTATTTATGATAAAAAAAAATTGGGACTTACTATTTTTGGTAAGTCCTCTTCAAAGAGGATTCAACAACTTGGATATTTTAAAATGCATGAAACCACGTGAAAGCTGTGTTTTTTCCATTTTCTTTTGCGTCAAAACCATTTTTATCCCATGCAGACAGTGATGGCAAGTTTTTGCTTACAACTCACCATGCAAACTCGATGATTAAACCTTGCAATAACTCATGCGGAAATAAAACAGCAAGTACTCGAAGACTCACTGAATATGTAAACTATGGCTTTAAGTGTGCAGCAAAAACTATACATATATTGTGAAGGGAACAATCTCACTCAGACACTCTCTATCCAATGTTGGTCTCAAATCTAACCTCTACCCAATACCACTAACAACGGTTCTCAGATTTGGTTGGCTTGGGTGTGCAAAATGCATAAATGTCAATGACCAAGACAAGCACACAATACAGGACCAATGTTGCCCCTAGTAGGGCACTCCAAAGCAACTTTATTGTGAAAAAAGACAGATCTATGTGGGCTCCACAATGTTGGTTCCCAAAAATGAAGAATAAAAAAGTGGCCCCAATGTGGTGATGGTGTTGTGCTTTCAGTGGCAAGAATAATTACAACAAGTTGGCATAACAAGATCTGAATGCAGGAAGACTCAAGTGAAAAATAAAGCCATATATATGTAGTTTCTCACTAAAGCCATATATATGAAATTTTTCACCAAAGCCATATATATGTAGTTTCTCACCAAAGCCATATATATGTAATTTTTCACTGAAGCCATATATATGTAGTTTTTGCTGCATACTTAGAACCTAGTCTATATATATAGCACACTCAAAATTATATATATATATATATAGTGTCATAGCAAAGATGGATATTCTTATTGTCCCAATTCCCAAACAACTGTAGTATTTTTTGAAGATTGCTGGTTTCGGTTGCTTCTTGCATTAGAATTAGATCAATATGATTTCTCTTACTTTATTTGAGAGGTGTTTATTGGGGACAACTCTATATCTATGTATATACAGATAATGGACCATGTTCCTATTGAAGTATTTTTGTCACTGATGTCAAAGGTGCCTTGTCTCAGTTGTGTATTGCAATTGATTTGAACTTAGCACATGTTAATGAAATGGTTTGATTATGGTTGGCAGATTGGAGCCAGCATATTTGTTTCACAGTACGAAGTGGAACGTCAAAGGAGTCAAAGTGTTATGCCAAGTCAGTTTTGAAGTGCCTACCATGTCAACTTTGATCGAGTCACTTTATTTTGTAACGCCTCTAACATGTTTCTTATGAGGCAGTTTGTGTTATTGGGAGGACTTCTAGCATGACTCATTATAGTGGCGGTGACTTGAATATTATGTGAATTCCTTGAATGGTAATGCCTTGCTAATTCTATAAGGCGGCTTCTTTTTGTGAGGCAGCAATCAATCTTATTATCCCTGACGATTCTCTGCTAAGCAATGGCTTGTATCAATGTAGTGGGCGGCTTACAATCTATGGAGATTATGATTTTTAAATTTTCATCAGATTTGCTAAGTTAAGATGATGAAAAAGTCCGCATTAGTTATGAGTTGGTTTTTGCTCTGTTGTGGCAACGCTTTGTAATGCCTTTGTGGCATTTGAATTTAATATGGACATTCTTATGGGTAATGAATAGGGATGCGTTTCATTCTCCAACGCCTTCACTGCTGTTTATGGATGCATATCGTGCCACTTTGTTGCATATGCAAATGTGCTCAAGCATTTACATATGCATCTTTCTTCAATTTTTTTTTTTAGAGATATGACCATCTATATGCTGTTGTTCTTAAAGGATTGTGTGATGACATCCTAATTTCTTGAAGGATTTTGAAGACTATTTTTTATACTCAAAATTGTGTGATTATGTGTTTCAAAGAAAGTTGAGTGTTCTGAATTCATCACTGAGTATAGTGGAAGTTGTGAGAATTGTTTTGGTCTTACGTGATGAGGAATGGTGGCCGTGAAATCTAGTAACGTTTTGTAATGAGCCAAACTAGATCTAACTCAAAACCCCCAATTTTTTTCCCTAGATTTTCTGACTATTAGTTTAAAATAAAACTTCTGTAATTTTATTTTGAAAATATGAAATTCCAGCACAATAATAAACTACAAAAATAATCCAGCTTTTGCATTTATTCACAAATAGTTGCAATAATACATCAGCTATGGCAACTTACAAATACAATTATTATTCTTCCAAATGAACTTGCAGCAATACAACAGCTACTGCAAATCTGGCAACCCCTAAGAAATATTTGCAACAATACCTCAGCTGCTGCAAATTGAAATGATGATGCAATAATAAACTAGCTATTGCACCTGCTGAAATCCTCTAATGAAGCACCTATAGAAACCTTGGATGGATTCCTCCACAATCTCCAGCTAGGGTTGTGTTGTGACCTTTTCACACCTCGCCCCATTCAAAATGGGGACCCCCTAAATTTTTCTCCATTCGGGTCTTTTGGCTTTGCCTTTTTGGACTGTCTCTCTCGGTCTGTTCCTTCCATTTGCTAGTGTACTTACCATTTGACCTGGATTTGAATTATGACTAAGTTTGAAGGGTTTTTCAATGAATTAGGGTTTACAATCTTCAAACTACTTTGAGGTCAAATCGATTGGATAACCAACTTCTGAACTTAGCACTGTTGTTAGATACTTCTGGCAAGATCTCTCTAAATTTTCACTGAATTTTGCAACTTTCTATTTTTAGTAAGTGTCAATTTAGGGTTTGTTTTCTCAAGATTTTCACGTTCTGACAATGACACTACATTCTAAGCACTTTGAACTCATCACTGGCAAAATTTGAGCAGAAACAGGTGACTTGCTATTTTTAGCAGTTCTGCCTTCGGAGGCAATTTCCAAGGTTTACATGTTGAATTTTTAGATGCATGTCTGGATATTCTTTGTGGGTTTTTCGAGACCTTCGCAGTGATATGACATGCAAAACAGGATAACAACTTTCAGCGTTCAGCCTTCGGAGGCAGATATTAGGGTTTGCATGCAGATTTTCTCAATGCATGTCGACATATTATTTCTGGGTTTTCCAAGAGCTTCGCAACGGTGTAACATGCCAATGGAACTGATCACTTTTCTGAAACTTGCTATTTTTAGCCAGTGCTTGCATGTTGAAGATTTTTCTGGGTTTTTCTGGGATTTTCAAAAAATTTCGGGCAGTGTGACATGCAAAATCATCTGACAGCCAGTTGGTCACTTTTTCAACTACTTTCTATTTTTTTTTAGCAGGTATGCTCCGACAGTTGCTCAATACTCCGGAATTGCGAACATGGTAACATGTAGCAAAAACGAGGTCAAACAGAGCTCATTTGGGACGCATGCTGGAAAATTAGGGTTTCGAGCTTCAGGACTAAAAGTGAGGAATCAGACGTCAAAATTTCCAAAACTGAAGTATCCCACCATGATCAGTATTCTTCAGGGAGTCTACTGGCAAAATTTGAAGGAAAACGGAGCACTTACTATTTTTAGTAAGGCGTCCCTGAGACCAGCTATAAATAGAAAGTTAGCATAAAGTCTCAGTCTGAATAGGCAGGTTTACCGACGTTGAGCATGGCCTCCAAATTTCAACACGATTGGAGCTAAGGAAGTCTCAAAAGCAGGCACTTACTATAAATAGTAAGCCACTTCAGAAGCAGCTATAAATGGTAGGTCGACCTCAAGTCTCAGTGTAGGTAGGTCAAGCAGGTGATAAGGACCCCATCGCGCGAATTTCAAGACAAATGAAGTTGCAAATGATGGAAAATCAGACACTCACTATTTTTAGAAGGTTGGCACAGAGGAATTAGGGTTTCCTAAATTCAAGGGCAAGACAAGACAATCATGCAAAAACAGCATCCAACCACGGTCCCCGCACTTCAGGCATCCAGCACATGAAATTTGAAGACATTCTAAGCAATTGCTATTTTTAGTAAGTTGCTAAAAATAGCAGGTACAGGCTGGCATCAGGCATCAGCAGCATAATCACGTCTCGAGGTTCGAAACAAAGCAAAATCAAGCTTTCTGGGGTCAAAGATCAATTCAAAGCACAGAATTTGAGGAACTTTCTGAAAATAGAAAGTTAGGGCAAATTAGGGTTAGCAGGAGAAAATCACCCTAAATCTAGCAAAGGGCATGAAATTTGAGAAAACTGATAAATTTTCAAGTCCAGCATCAAAGCTTGCTTTAAAAAGCCAAAGACAGATGAAAATTTTACTAAGTGTTGAAACTGGAAGCTCCATGGGTGAAATGCGCCCCACTTTGAAAGTGAATCAAAATCTTCTAGGTAGTTGAAATTTGATGCTCCCCATGGCAAATGCGCCCAAACTTGAGAATTGATGAAATTGACTAAGGCATACAAATTGAGAGTCAAGGGTGTCATTTGCGCCTAGCCTAGAGAGGGTGAAATTGAAAGTTCCTAAGTCATTAAATTAAAACCTCAAGGGTGGATTTGCGCCTGACTTTGAGAGGCTAGAGACTTGAAATTTGGCTAAGGCAAATAAATTGAAAGCTCTATGTGTTATTTGCGCCCATCACAAGGTGGTTGTGCAAGGAATTTTCTAAGTGTCGAAATTAAAAGCTTCCCCTTGCATTTGCACCTAAGAACATCAACTCAAGTGTGCCCTCAAAAGAATGTTCGAGAACGAAATTTATCTAAGTCATGGAAATTCAAAGCTCCCCATGCCATTTGCGCCTTTGAGCTTAGAGTGATAAAATTAAAAGCTTAGTCTATCATTTGCGCCCTCAAGTGAAAGGTAACCCTCTTGTATGAGCCCATGAAAAGGAAGAGTGGATCTTTAAAAATTTCTAAGTCATGAAAACTCGATGCCCAAGGTATGCTTCACATTGAGAAAGCTTGAAAAACTCTAAGTATGAAAATTGGAAGCAGGGCATGCTATTTGTGCCCAAGGCCTTGAGAGAAGACTTCAAAATTTCTAAGGCATTAAATTTGAAACCTCCACATGCCATTTGCGCCCTACTTCAAGAGAAAAGAATGAATTTTCCTCAGGCGTGGAAATGAAAGTAGAACATGTTATTTGCGCCTAACCTCAAGGAGGATGAGAAAGAAACTTTGACTAAGGCGTCAAAAGTAAAAGCCCAAGCTATAATATGCGCCTAGCCTTGAGAATGATGAAAAATTCGACTAAGTCATTAAGCTGAAACCTCAAGTGGTCATTTGCGCCTGGAGGGGAGAAGAGGTTAGAAGAAATATTAAATGTCGAAATTAAAAGACTATCATGCTAAATGCGCCCCAGAATGAAAGTCTAACCTATGATATGCGCCAAGAAGAAGGAGCTGGAAAATACACTAGGGCGTGGAAATTAAAAGCTGAACCTCTCATTTGCGCCTTACAGGGAAAATGACTTAGAAGATTTTCTGAATGTGGGGTGATCAAAATTTAAAGCTCTAATGGTCATTTGCGCCTGGCTATATCCTAAGTCATGAATATTGAAAGAAGCCCCCTATGAAATGCGCCTTCAAAAGGAATGATGGAGAGTAGAATTTGGCTAAGGCGTTAAATTGAAACCTTAGGTAGTGATTTGCACCCAAGTTAGATATTCGTTAAATTGAAACCTTAGGTAGTGATTTGCACCCAAGTTAGATATTCTAAGTGTCGAAAGTGAAAGCTTACCCTTGATGTTGCGCTTGGAAGAAAATCAAAGGCGTGTGATTTAAATTTAAGGCAAATAAAAAAACGAAGTTAGGAAGTCCATGTGCGCCTAAGTCAAAAGGGGAAGATTGAAGAATAAACTAAGAGGCGTTGGAAATAAAAGCCTAACATATTATGTGCGCCTTAGTTAAAGGGACAAGTAAATATTAAATTACGTTTGGAATGATATACAAAAAATCAAATGAAGATATTCGATGGCATTTAAAATTTTCAAAAGGCATTTGGAAGAAATAAAAATTTCTCTAGGCAAATAAAGTGAAATTCGTCTAAGTGAGAGAAATTAATTAAAATTTAATTTGATTATTTTCCAAAGTTTTAAATTAAATTCCCCTTTAAATTTGGACACAAACTTTTTAAAGTCGGAAGATTTTAATTGCGGGGAATTTATTTTGGATTTATTATGGACGGAAAATAAATTGTGCCTAGCCATTTTTTTATTTATTTTTAAATGCTGGCGATGATTTTTCACAGATGCCAACAAGATGATTAAAATTTCTCTAATGAAATTAAATGGCAATTAAATTAAATTTTAAATTTTGAAAGCGGTGAAATTATTTTAAACCGAAGTATATTTTAAACCGAAGTAAATTTTAAACGATTTTTTTTTCAAAATTACTTTAGTCAGCTGGAAGTAACTGCCAGTCGGGAGGGAAATTTCAAATTTAAAATGAGGAAAGAATATCCCGGAATAGCAAATTGCTATGACGACTATAAGATGGCTGGAATATTCTCTTTTAAATTTAGAAAATGTCTAAGTCATGATGAAGGGAATTAATGGCATTTGCTAAAATAAGCACCAGCTTTCAATTATAAAAGCTTCAAAGTTTTCATTTCTATTCACAAGATTCGAAGTTGAGATTTGTGCTGAAGAGTTGAAAGAGAATGTTGAGAATTATTCTGAGATTTTTCCGAGGCTGATTTATTTCTTTAAATTGTTGAAGTTGAGAGTTGTTGAAGGCTGAAATCGTTTGATTATTTCTCTAAATGCTGGAAGTCGAGATTGCTTGAGCTTGAAGTTGCTGAGATTTAAAAATCTTCCGAAGTTGTTGGGTGTTGAGTTCGATTTTTCAAGAAGTTTGAATTTCTCAAGATTTGGAGTTGCTGAAAGTAAGTTTGAAAGTTGCTGATTTAAAATTTTTGAAGTTGCTGAGACTTGGAATATTTTCCAAAGTTGAGATTTGCTGAAATTATTTTGGCTGCAAATTGCTGAAGTTCGGAGTTTTATATTTCGAAGTTTAAATTTATCGAGGTTTGGAGTTGAAGTTTTACTGCTGGAGTTATTAATTTTATTTTCTTTTCGTAGCCAACTCCATTTGCCTGCCATCTCACGAAGTTTTTATTTTAAAAAGTTTGAATTGTAATGTTTACTTCTCGTTTTGCAGATGGCTGAAAGTCGAAGAGCTGATGTTGCTGGAACAAGAAAGGCTGGAGCTAAGGCTGGAAATAATGAAGCTATCAAAGAAAATGCCTCCAGGCAGGCAATCATCAAGAATTTGAAGAAGTCTTTTGTTCCAGAATCAAAGATCGTGTCAAAGTTTGGAAATGTGACTAATACCAACCTCGGTTCTTTCAACCTCGAGGCCTTCATGAGAAGAATATATGGACAAGGTGGCAATCCTCCGACGGAAGTCTCACGCAACATTGTAAGGAGCGGATTGTATGCAGCAGCCGGGTTCCAGCCAGCGGTTCGATGTCCAGAGCTGATTATGGAGTGTGTAAACTTCTACAATTCGGACCACCGGACGATTGTTTCTCCGGATGGCGTGTTGCTGGCCAACCTCGCACCTGATGCAATTGGCGAGGCATTCGAGATTCTGCCCACGGATAAAATGTTATACAAGTCCAAGGCAAAAGCTGATAAGATGTATGCCACATCTTTTGACAAGTGTGTTAAGAGGATTAACACCACGTGGATGAGAAAACCTAAACCTCCTGGCGCCAAGCTGCCAAAGCAAATTATTTCAGAGGAGCTGAAGCAGGAATATTGTGATTTAATCATGTTGCTCAGTCGAGTTAATGGCAGCCCTCAGGCATATGTGTTCGAGCCATGGATGTTCTTTTATATCAGCGTAGTGTTATAAGGAAAGGCTGATGTTGATTGGGCTACTATGATCAATGACAACATTGATGAGCAGTTTCAGAATCTAAGGAGAATGAAAACGTTCTACATGAGCTCATATGTTATCTACATGCTGGCACGGATGACAAAATACAAGGGGCTAGCATACCAAGAGCCAATTGGGTGTGGTTTCAACCAATTCAAAATCCATGAATCCTGCAGGCAGTTGCATCTCACGAATACCTCTAACTTCAAGAGGGTGAACGATGCCTTCACAATGCACATCACAAGGACCCTTCAGCGAAGATTGCAACAGAGAATATCTGAAGAAGCGCAAATGTTGATCGAGGAGTATGGGTTTTGGTTTGTCCAATTCCCAAAGTTTACTTATTTAAGGTTGTCGGGATACAACTCATACGTCTACCGACTACCGAGGTACCCCACGAATAGAATGATAATGCTTGAGCTGTCTAGGCAACTTGTGGCCTATGACAAAATTATAAGAAGGAAGAAGAAGGGGGGTTTGCACTTCCCCATTGTTTTGGGAAACTCGCTCGAGGAGTGCCCTTCCTTGCAGGCAGCCAAGGAGGCAGAAAATGAGTTGCGGTTCTATCAGTTCACTCTCCATACCAGTCGGCAGGATTTTGATCCTCGAGGGAAGATTGGAACGGTGCAGGGTGAGGAGCACAGGCACAGGGCTCACTTGGAGGATTTTTGGGCAAATGCTGGAGACAAGGCTGAGATTAGAAGAAGAATGTTCTCCAGGTTGCCTCTTAAATTAATCAGAGAGTGCGAAGTGGTCCAAGTCCCGGATCAGGTTGATGAGGACACCAAACTTACTCACCCAGACTATGAATCGATCAAGAACACGCCGATTCCACCACCAGATTGGGCTGAGCCAGAGATTACAGACTTAGACACTTTGTCTATGCCTGTCTTGACCTTCACAAGGAGTTGGGTGGAAGGGCATGTCCACAGGTTGAAGAGAAGGTCAATTGCCCTCACGTACAATCTCATGGGTGATCGGAGGCCACCAGTGCTAGCAAAGAAGAAGAAACAGATTGTCTAGGCTGCTAAACCACAACAACAGCAGGAAGAACCTATTCAGCCTGAACCAGAGGGATCAGAGGATACTTCATCTACTCAGTTGTTGGCCCGTTCCTCCAGTGTGCAAGAAATCTCATTGTTTGCAGACCAGAGAGCTAGATTGAACGAGGAGCCGGAGGTTGGAGAGGTCAATCAGCCATTGCCAAGAGAACTGGACAGTCAGAGTGCTAACACTCCTGAGGGTGCCAATCAGCTAGAAGAAGAAGATGAAACGGAAACAGATATTCGCCTTGATCATGCACTTGAGGCGGCCTTTGAGGGTGAGACGAAGCCTGACATTCAGGGTTTTGAGGAGGGTGACCAGCAAATGGAGATAGATGAGCCCCAACAAAATACTGCTCGAGAGGAAGTTCGTGAAGTGGAGGCAACTGAGGAACAGCCTCTTATTGTTTACGACACTCAACGTAATTGGCTCTCACGTGCAATTAGGAGAGATCAAGAGGACAATGCTGACTTGGCAATAGAAATGGAGGAACTTTTAAATAGAACAAGTCACCTAAAAGGAAGAGAGCCAGAAAGTATTCAAAGATGGAGACTAACGAAGCCGGTTCGCGCACTCTCCATGTTGTCGTTCCTAGGGAGGACCATGACCTAAGTGATGTAATGCCAGAAAGTTACACAGTAACTACAATCGAATTAGGGCGTCCTTCTGGAGCACAGGTAGTTGAGGAGGCTGAGAATTCATTCCAAGCGTTGAGGGATAGGCTGGTGAAAAAGGAGGGAAAGTATAAAAGATTGAAGGAGCATAGGGCATTGGTAGGATATGTTCAGCATCTGGCGCGTCCGTGTGCTCAAGAGAACCCAGCAGTGGAACCCCCACCTGAGCTACCACAGGAATCAATTAGTGGGCTCGAGGAAATGAAGAGGGTTGTCCGAGAAGGAGATAAGTGGATAGGCGGTGTTCGCACTGAGGCAGAGAAATTCATGGCCGATCTTGTCTCCTCTTTTCGGAGTGCGTCCGATATCCTCTCGCGCTTGGATGGTGTCGAGCAAGCTTGGGGTGACACTCATATATTCCAGGACAAGACCATTCCTCACCTTGCTGTTCTGATGCGTGTGCCCACGCAAACTTTGGTCAATGCAGGGGTGATCTAGGATGGGGACAGGTATGATTTTCTTGGATGGCATTCAGCTGCATTCACTGGGAAGGGCTTCTTCAACATGGCAGCTACAGAGTCTTCTAAAATCAAGAAGGCCATGAGAAATATTCACGAGGGCATCCTCAATACATTGGATGCATTGTTCGCCAGGAGGCTAACTCATGAGGAGGTGGAAGTGGAAGGATTGAAGGCAAGGTTGTAGCCTTTCTTCTCTGAGACGAGGATGTTTTCTCAACTTGACTTCGAGAACATCTCTACATTTTCAGCAATTATTCAAAGCACGCAGGAATCTATTGAGACTTGGAGAAAGTCTTGTGATCGGCAAGAGCAAATGGTGGGTATTCTTGAATATCAGCTCAATCTTACTCTGGCGATTTCTGAGGAGGAAGTTGATTCAGTGCTGGCCCGGTTTGTAGCTTACGCGGTCAGAGAAAAGTGCAATGGAAACAAGGTCATGAACAAGAATCTTCTAGAGGGATAGTGGGCATTAATTGCCCATAGTGGTCAAGGAGGAATCTGCTATTTTTGGGATCATTAATGACGCCACTCCTCCACCTTCTGGCGCTTTTTAGGGTTAATCTTGTCTAGGGCTGAGGTGGCTCGATCTGAGCCCTCCATTGTATTTTGATCTGGACCATCTGTTGAGGTTGGCCAGCTATATAAAGGGGAGTCCCCTCATTTGTACACTAGTAGTTAATTAGTTGGATATCAGAGCAGAGTAGAGAGTAGACATTTTTGGAGTTAGAATAGTTTAGTTTCATTGCATTGTTTGAAGGAGAAGGGGAATTCTCCCTTTGAGAATTTTTGTAAGAAATTGTCACGAAAGCTAATCATAATAAAAGAATTTCATTGATGGTGAACTCCACTTTTGTCATGAATAGTTTGTGAGGTTTCTTCTTCCTTCAATTTCAAGTAGGATTTAACTTTCATGCAAGTAGTTTACTTTGGATTTGTGGTGTTTGATCGAAGTAGCTTCTCTTTATCCATACCACTAGCGACTTACTGATGGTAAGTCTGCCTTGCGTGGTCAACTGGAAAATACCTCAAACTTAACTTCGATTGTGGTTCTTATGCTTATATGCATCTTTATGATGGTATCTGTATGTCGAACTATAATCTGAATATCTTTCGTTACTCCTTTGAAGATTGCACCTATTTTGCTGAAGCTGTCCGATGCGAGGCTAAGTGAAATTTGGTTGAAGTCTGCTGAAGTTGAGCTCCACATATCTTGCATTTAGAGTAGAACATAAGCTTCTTAGGCCCTACATTTATTTACTTTCCGTTCATTTCGGTTAATCTTAGGAAAACGTACTTATTGCTAAATCATCCGCATTGCATAAATCCCTTCCAATCATCCATTTACTGTTAACTACAAGTATCTGTTGACGTGGTTTTTGCGACTACACCAACACAGAATAAAGTTGCCAACGGCTACCCTATCCTCTCTTGAACAAAGTTTCCTGCATGCTAAGATTGCGAGATAGATCATACATTTAACTCCAAGGTTCCTTCAGTGCGAATAGTCTCAGTTGGCTTGATGTGATATTGCTGGTATTTCAAGGGGACTTACACAATTGTTCGACAATTGACAGCAAACAGCGGACTAAGGGCTTTCGTGTAATTAAAATGATTTGGCAAGTGAGCACAAGTTTCCTAATCCTAACCAAAAGTGGACTGAAATTAAATGAGTGTAGGGCCTAAGAAGTTTATGTTCTACTCTAAGTGCAAGATATGTGGAGCTCGACTTCAGCAGACTTCAACCGGATTTCACCTAGCCTCGCATCGGACAGCTTCAGCAAAATCGGTGCAATCTTCAAGGGAGTAACGAAGAATATTCAAATTATAATTCAACATACATGTACCATCACAACGATGCATACAAGCATACAAATCACAATTGAAGTTAAGTTTGAAATGATGTCCAGTTGACCACGCAAGGCAAACTCACCGTCAGCGAGTCGCTAGTGGTATGGATAAAGAGAAGCTACGTCGATCAAACACCACAAATCCAAAGTAAACTACTTGCATGAACTGAAAACTACAGTACTTTATGCTACTTGAAGTTGAAGGGATGAAGAAATCTTGCTAGCGACTTATAACAAAGATGAATTCACCATTCAATGAAAGATCTTTTATTACAATAGTTTTTCGCAACAATCTCTTACAAAGTTTTCAAAGGAAAACTTTCCTTCTTCAAACTAAGCTATGCTAAGATATTACAACTAAAGTGCCTCTGCTCTACTCTCTAGTTTGATCTCTAAGCTCTACCTCTACTTCTAATGAGATACAAATGAGGGGGACTCCCCCTTTTATAGATGGCCAAGTCCAACGGATGGCTCAGATTACAATCGGCTGGATGGCCCAGATCGCGCCACCTTAGCCCTAAACAAGATTCGCCCTAAAAACCGCCACCAAGAGGAGTGGGGTAATAAATGAGCCATTAATGTCCATCATCCTTCTAGAAGATTCCAACTTTGAAATGCGTTCACACTGATCTTGATCTTCTTCTTGACGTCGTTCTTCAACTTTGCTCGAGCTTCCATCTTTTTCTCCATCTTGAGTTTTGAAAACGTTTCTTCTTTGTCACTAAGTCTCAACACTTAGCCATTTTCTTGCAACTTTTCTTCCTTCGAGGTTGAGATGTCATCTTGAATTACTTGCTTCATCACTTTAAGTCATCACCGCTTGGTCTCGACGTTCCTCCTGCAAAACAAGCAAGGAGAAGAGTATCAGGACACCTCATAATATAAATTCAACTTACTTACCAGGATTTTCACGCTCTAACTTCCAAGTGTTCATCGTCTTCACTAGCCAACTTTTTCCTTCTTCATGATTCTTCATGCCTTAGCCAAATTTCAACTTCCTAAGGGTGCATTTTAGAGATGCATTTTTAAAATCATCTTTCGAGAGTGTTAGCTTCAACTGCATCATCTTAAAGGAATTCACTTTACCAGCTGGAGCTCTGATACTCAATTTTGTTCATCTCTGACTCTAGAAGATTAGTCCCACGAAGAATTCAAACAATTTCACCTAGGCAATCGACTTAAAATTCATCCGCCGAGGCATTTTATCTTCAAAAACATCATTTATTCCCTGCCTTAGAAAATTTCTCAAATTTTCCCTAGGAAATTCACCAACCTGGTGCCCATCAAAAATCTTCACCTCGGAATTCCTGGCAAGCTGTGGAAGACTTTGAAATCCATTCCTCATCGCAGACGTCCAATACCCAGAAGAAAATTTCCCCCAGAAAGCATTGAATTCATGTGTCTCCAAACGAAGGGGTACATTTAATTTTTGAATTTTCAAACCTTAGAAAAATATTTCTCTATCAAATTTATCCTCATTCTTCATCTCTGGGCGAATTTTCCTTGCTCGGCCTTGAAAATTTTAACAATTTCATGAAGCTGGCACCTTGTGGCATATTTCACAGCCAATTCATTCTTGCCTCAGAAAAATTTCATCACCTTACAAGCCTGGGCGTATATCTTCTAGAGATGAAATTCTAACGTTTAGAAAAATCTTGACATCTTATCATCAATATGGGCGCATTTCACATGGCTTACTTCAAATTTCCACACTTAGAAGATTTTAAACTTTTGATATTACCTCTTTCAAGCCAGGCGCATTCAACATGATGGACCTCCAGTTTCAATTCCTTAGAAAATTTCACCTCCACTTCCAAGTGAAGGTGCATTTACCTAGGCAAGCTTCTAGTTTTCAAACACTTAGCATTTTACAATCACCTCCTTCTTGTCTTGGGCGCAATTCCACCCCTGAGCTTTCATTCTAAACACTTAGAAGAATTTTACTCTCCAATTAGCTTCAAGGGCGCATTTTAGACCTTGTGCTTCTAATTTGAGTTCCTTAGCATTTCTTTAACTCATCTCATCAAGCCAGGGCGCATTTGGAGGGTCCTTCTTCAAATTTAAAACACTTAGAAAAATTTTAAGTGCCCTCTTCTCCTTAGGCGCAAATGGGGCTTGAGCTTCCAACTTTTACACTTAGAAAAATTTCTTCATGGCTTCCTCCAAGTCAAGGGTGCATTTTACCCATGGAGCTTCCAGTTTTAACCACTTAGAAAAATTTCCAAGCATCTCCTCAAAGCTAGGCGCATTTAGGGTCTTGAGGTTTCAATTCCCACTTACTTAGAATATTTTAAGCACTTCTTCCATGATGGCGCATTTGGAGGGGCCTACTTTCAGTTTTGAAAACCTAGAATATTTTTCCAACTTCAACTCACTTCAAGGGCGCATATGATACCTTGGGTTTTCAATTTATCAACACTTAGCATATTTTCAAACTTACTCTTCCACTTCAAGGGCGCATTTAAGGTGGCCTCCTTCAAATTCAAACACTTAGATATTTTCATCCAAGTTTTCCAAACAAAGCAAGGCGCATTTGGGCCTTTGAGCTTTCAATTTCCAGACTTAGACAAATTTTCCAACTTCAACCTCCTCTCAACTTCAGCTTCAAGGGTGCATTTGGCCTGTGAACTTCAAATTTCAAGTGCTTAGAGAATTTCCACCAATCTTCAGTTTTTAAAGGCATTCTTCACTGGCTGGACTTGAAAATTTATCAATTTCAGTGAATTTTATGCTCTTTGCCTAATTTAGGGCAACTCGATCATGCTAACCCTAATTTGCTATTTTTAGGAAGTTTGTCAACTTTGCACTTCAAGCTAATTTCAAGCTCGAAAAAGTTGGATTTTGCTTTGTTCTGAACCTCGGGATGTGTTTGTGCTACTGATGCCTGATATCTGTCTGTACCTGCTATTTTAGCAACTTACTAAAAATAGCAATTGCTCAGAATGCCTTCAAATTTCATGTGTTGATTGCCTGAAGTGTGGTGATCATAGCTAGATGCTACGTTTGTACAATTGTCGTGTTTTTCCCTTGAATTTAGGAAACCCTAATTCCTCTGTACCAGCCTGCTAAAAATAGTGTCCGATTTTCCATCCTCTGCAACTTCATTTGATCTAAAATTCGTGCCATAGGGTCTTCATCACTTGCTTGACCTATACCTGCTGATGCCTTGCGCTGACCTGCTATTTATAGCATGTTTCTAGAGGTGGTTTGCTATTTATAGAAACTGCCTGCTTCTGATATCTCCACAACTCCGTTTGATTTGAAATTCGAATGATGCGCTCCTCACCATGTGACCTGCCTACTGACACTGGCGCATGCGGCTGACTTTCTATTTTTAGCCAGTTTCTGAAATGACTTACTATAAATAGTAAGTGCTCCGTTTGCCTTCAAATTTTACCAGTGGATAGCTTGAAAGATGCTGATCACGGTGGTATACACCGGTTTTCGAAAATTCTGACTTTTTACGCCTCTTTTTCGGTCCCGAAGCTGGAAACCCTAATTGGTCTTGAATGCGTATCAAACGACCCATGTTTGTCTTCGTTTTTGTTGCATTGCGATCAGTTCGTGATTCTGAACTGCTAGGAAGCAGCTGCCGGGATGGATCTGCTAAAAATAGTAAGTTCCCAAATGAGTGACCATCTCTGTTTGCATGTCACATCATCGTGAAGCTCTCAAAAAACCCATAAGGAATATGCAGACATGCAAAGAAAACCCCGACATGCAAACCTTAAAAATAGCCTCGGAAGGCTAAACTCTGAAAGTTATCATCTCGCTTTGCATGTTACACCATCGCGAAGGTCTTAGAAAACCCAGAAGGAATCCTCAGACATGCACTGAAAAACTCCTCATCTAAACCCTGGAATCTACTCTAGAAGCTGAACTGCTAAAAATAGTAAGTTGTCTGTTTCAGCTCAAACTTTGCACACGAGCAGCTTGATGTGTTCTGGACACAACGTGACTGTTGAAACTCCGAAAGTGTCGAGAAAAAAGTTCCAAATTTCACACTTACTAAAAATAGTAAGTAGCCTAATCTAATGAAATTTCAGTGAGGGTCTGAAGCTAGAAGCAACCTCAATGTTAGTCTCTGGCTTCAATTTATTCACTTCACTTGACCTCTCTGACCAGAAAAGTACAAACCCTAATTTTCAGACTTGGCCAAATTTCACATTTAAACTCAATGGCGGGCACGTTCCCCGAAAGGCAGACCAGAGAAAAGAGACAGAGACGAGAGAGAGAGAAAAACAAAAGCCAAAAGACCAGAATGGAGCAAAATTTAGGGGTCCCCATTTTGAATGGGGCGATGTGTGAAAAGGTCACAACAAGTATCCTGAACAATTGTGTAAGTCCCCTCGTGAAAACAGCAATTCACATCAAACCAACTAAGGGTATTCCAAGTATTTTGGAACCTTGGAGTTGAACGTGCGAACTTTCTTGCAATCTTAGCGCACGGAATACTTTGATCAAGAGAGAATGGAGTAGCCTTCGGACAACTTTGTTCTACTGATTGGTGCGGTCACAAAAATCACATCAACAGGTTGATCTTTCACAACCGAACCTGGCACTCTAGAGTCTTCAAACCCTCGAGCGAATGCTAAGCATTTAGCTTCAGCTACTTACCACGCAAATAATGAGAAATGTAATCCAAATCAAGTGTGTCCTCAAATGCTTAGCCATTAGCCTCTTAAATAGATTTTTCATTCACTTTTCCAGAAGCTTCTAGAATATAATATTATTTTATTATTTAAGTGACTTTATGATTTAATTTTATTTTAAGTCACTTTATTAAATTAATTAAATATAAAGTCATCTTTTAATTTCACTTTATTGAAATGACTTTATAAATAATTAATTTAATATTTCTTCCAATTCGGGGACATGACACGTTTTTAAAAAATACTTTGCTCAACATTTTTCATTTTGATGTTGTGTTCATTAGTCGATATGGATGAGAAGAACAAGACATAAGCATTTTATGCAAGACGTGGTTTTTAGACTCATTCATTTCCATCTGTTATGGCCATATATTGCTACAAAGAGGGTCACATATCTTAGTTTGTTGCTCAAAAAAGGGCGTTTGCATCAAGATAAGTTTAAAAAAAAATGCCATTACTTCCACTGACTTCTGGTCCAGTTTTGAATATGGCATAAGCATCAATATGTTGTTTGTGATTAAGTGCAGAATTTGTGTGCATTCAAGGGTATGTGAGAAGTTCATTTATGTTGTTCTAATTTGTGTACATAGCTACTTCAGCTTTGAAGAGATCATAATTGGCATTCATCAGAATTCATGAAGGCTTGTATTGAAGAGTTGAACTATTTCAAGATTGCATTCCCTTTTGTATTTGAGGGTATGCGAATGTGAGTAGTCTGGCTCAGTTTCATTAGCAAGTTATGAACTTTGAAAAGAGGAAGGTTTAAGGTTCTGTTCTAGACAAAGTAGTGTTTCTGAGCAAAGAAACTTCAAGGTTGATTGGTCTTTTGAAGTCAAGTATGCAATGATGCTTTGTTGCAAAAATGCTTAGAGAGTTGGTGCTCTTGCTGGAGTTGGTGCTTGTAATGTCCCCGTTTTGGAGGTAGAGTAATTTAATTAAATTAATTAATTAAGTTGTCCAAAATAATGATATTTCATGAGGATGACTAATTGATTATTTTAATTAAATTAAAAAGTGGTATTAAGTTAATTATTTATAAAGTTATCAAATAAATAAACATTAAAAGGTAACTTTATATTTAATTAATTTAATAAAGTGACTTAAATAAAATATTACACATAAAATCACTTAAGTGAAATACTATTATATTATTTCTGGAAGCTCTAGATTGTGGGCCAACCTCTTGGTGAAAAAGAATAAATAGGAGAGGCCAGCCATTGTCTCATCATCCAGGAATTGTTATTTGAATTTGATTAAGTTTATTGTGGAACCTAGGGTTTCTACAGTTTCTACATTTGATCATTGAGACCGAAAGCTCTCTTTGATTGGCATAACTGAGGTGGTGAAATATTCCTCCGAAGGGTTGCAGCTGAGAGGAAGATACTTCAGTCTTGCATTTGTGCTTGATTGCAAATTTTTGGCCTTTGGCCAAATTTGGAATTAGAGATTTCATAATAGTTTATTGAAGCATTTTGGAGAATCAAGTTGGAATGATAGTTGCTGATTTTGATCTTTCATCTTGGCAGTGGAGAAGGGCGATTCATTGAGGAGAGTTAGATGAGTCTAAGGGCAGATCGAATTGAGTAAAGAAGGGATGATTTGCTGCTTATTTGTCAGGGACGAATTCCTCAACTTGCTGGTTTGAACTTCACATTAAGGCCCAATAAAAAGTCTGAAGCTGTACCAAAGAGGTTCGCTTATTATCAAGGGGCTTTTATGTATAATCAACAAGGACATTTCTGTGACAGTATTAATCTATGTGTGAACCCAGCCAAGGCGTCCAAGGGAAGATGCGATTTTAGGAAAGGATGCATATAAAAATTCTGGAGTTATTCTAGGAGGTTCATGGTTCATCTGGAAGATAGGGCGCAGCACTTTGAAGGCAGAATACAGTGACTACAAAAAGATTCAAGAGATTACATACTGGCTGCGATTTGTATCAGGCAGTTAGAAGGCATTCATCATCAACAAATTATCATCTACAGTTCCAGGTTTTCCATTTAATTGTAATCTTGCAAGTCTGGAAACAATTGCTTTGTTTTAGCATAGGTCTGATCACTGTCATAAACAGTCACATTGCATTGTAATTATTATCATTAATTCTCAGGGAAGCTGCATTGTTTAGTCAATATCATATAATTGCATTGGAAGTCTCTTGAATTTCATTGTAATCATACCTATTTGAAGGTCAGATCTTTGATGAGATTTCCGTCATTTGTAATCAGTCTCAATCATATCCATTCAATATCATAATGCAGGGATTTACATGGTAAATGTTTGTTTAATTCCCCTTGGCTATAGATGCACAATAGCTTTCATGCCAAGTGTTTGACAAAATGTCAATCAAGGTGAAACTCACCCGCTTGCATCAACGAAATGTTAGTACAATCATGTGGATTCCATACTTCACTGCCACTAGCAGAAGATGACTTGCAACTCAAATCATGATGGACAGACCTTGCAACAGCTCTATAAACCTTCTCTGCAACCCTAATGGTAAGGTCTTTTTCTAAAAGCAAATGAAGGTAATCTGATTTTATTACCTCTAAAGCATGCTTGATAGCAAGCTTGGGATAAAAGCTCCAGTCGATAACCCTTTCTACCTTTCCTCAAATTCAGCCAACCAAAGGAGGTATTCAACAAACTTATGCGTGCTATCAAAGCAATTTAAGGTTTGAACAACCTTATCTTCAGTAACCTTTAGCTGATCCTTCCATTCATGTGACTCATTAGGCCGTTGATCACAACCAACTACATAAAGTGAATTTTTTTATTTGCTTTCAAGAGGGGGAAACATATCATGAATACCAATTTCCCCACTAGATGACACCCTGCAATCCTCCTGTAAAGATGGAACAGCATTGTGATCTATCACACAACTCTCAATAGAATCCACCTCCTCATCACAAAACCTGTCAATAGCAATCTCTACATCACCAATTGAGAGACTTGGGTATATTTCACCTGTAGATGATTTTTCTTCAAGGACACCTACTATAACATACTACTCCCCTTTAAACTCATCCAATGCACTCGTCCCAATAGCGTCACCTGCACCTATAATCGAATTGGATGTTTCCACATCTTCAATATGCACATTCCCACAATCAATGGATGTATGCTCATCACTGATGGCTGCCATAGATTGCTAAGTCTCAACTATGGGTGATGAAGATTATGCCAAGCTCAACTCCATGGAGAGCTTGTCAATCCAAGTCTTTGACTATTGGAGGGCCATTTGAGTGCTCTTCAAGGAGTCCATGGTGACCTTAAGCTCATGAGTGAGCTTATCAACTTCCTCTTCTTTCACCTTTAGTGCATCAGAATAAATCTCATCAAGCATGAGAAGATGATCTCTATCTACAAGGAGGTGAAGGTAATTAGATTTCATTACCCCAAAAGCTTCTCTAAATGCCTGAAGATTTGCAAGGGAAAGTTCTCCATCCAGGTCCTTATGTGTTCCCGAGGTCCTCCAACAGCACGTTGCCATCAACTTTTGTGATTCGTCAAAATGTTTTAAGGCTGCAATAATCATATCCTCATTTACCTTCAATTGCCCTACCAAGTGATGGACCCCTAAGACATCATCACCACACAAATTTTTTGGTTTATTATCAGCAACCTGCTTCCCAACTTCAACATCCTCTATGTTAGATGCTAACACACCCAAATCATCATGAGCATCAGCACTAAGATAAGATATTGAATCATTATCATCAGCTGATTGGAAAACATCATCATGTATGCTATCACAATACTTGTCATGTGCACTGGTGTTATCCGCCTCATCTTTCTACCCAACTGTAAATGAGGCTCCAATAACTCAAGATGCTCTAACAAAGTTGTTAGATTCTTCTGGTACCCTTGGAAGACTTGCAAAAACTCTACCATGAGGTCCTGATTTGTCTTCATTTTCCCAACTGAGAATCAGCTACCACTAAAATAGACAAGTGTTGGTCACTCAAAGGGAAAACTGAAATAACTTTCCACTATTACCCTCAGGCTGGTGGGATGCACAGCTCTAATACCACTGCAAAAACCCCTCTAGATTTGAACGATATTTTTGCGATGGTTTCCAGTTTGACACATTAGCACTTTGTCAAACTAATTTGTTGGTTAACTAGACTGATTGCTTTCACAACTCAAATAATGGATAATACTAAACACTGTTTAGTTTCATTCATAAATTCATTCAAGACACCAAATGAATTGCAAATACCCGACCCTTATATTTTTGAATATTGTAAGTAATCAAAGGCATACAGACCTAGGATTGCACTCAAATGTTCAAATAGCATTATACAGGGATAAATACCAATTTCATCCTCTTGTACATGAACAGCATGGAACATTAATCTTCAACAACAACAATCTGATAGTACAATGACAATGACATATAAACTCAGCAATGAAATTACATTGCATAGCATAAATCTCAATTTCTGCAGAATCTGAAGATGCCACGGCTATAGCACAAAGCACCACTGGAAAGAGTGTTGAGTGCTTGAGTTTGCAGTTGTATACTACAAATTATCTTGCCCAAGAAGCTTCCTCTCTAACAGCAGACTCCATGCCTCATAAAGCATGCACTTTACACAGGGAACAATGACGTTGCAGGTGAAAAAGACATTCCACGACCTCACTACAACCCCCACCACTCAGGCAAAATGTCTAACGCCTCCATTATCCAATCAGTCACTCCTGTGCAGCCAAATGCAACTGTAGGCAACCAAACTCACGACCCACCTATTTCTGAGTTTTTGCATGGCGTGATAGCATTTTACAGCTGAGGAAAGGCTCACGACCCAGTTGCAAGCATACATATCTAATATTATCAGTCAACCCAATCTTACTACAGCAAGCAACCCTTATATCTCACGCCTAGACTATCGTATGAAATCACAATAACAATACAGCAATACAAGTGCCACAAACTATCTTGGAACTCTTAAGTATGGCGACTAACTAATTTTGCAATGACCTCCAAATTGAATAATAAACCCAACCTTCAATATGCTAGAAGTTGTCAATCGATTACCTCCAAATTTAACTCTGATAATTTGTCTTGCCTAGCAAGACTCACAAATTATTTCAATCGCTCAATCCAGCCATTAAAGTACAAATGTGTATCCTGTCTAAATTCACCTCAATCCAGCTAGGGTGGAATCTTTCACCACTGAAACTAGATACCCATAGGAATACCACCTAGGGTTTCGAACCCCATTGAGCTCCACCTGAAAATCCAAACCAAAATAATAATAATAATCTTCGCATAATAAAAAATGAGCTCTCATGTACTTTTTATAATACCTTTTTAGTTTTCCCTCCTCAATTAGCATTTTATTATAAAGTGACTTCATTAAACTATCTTCTAAATATTCCTTGGCGTCACTTTATTTCACCTCATTAATATAATTATTTCATATTACCTTATTTAATGCACTTTTTTCCAAGCAACATTAAATAATTAAATTAATTAATGTTTGTGAGGCGGGATGGAAAACGGGGACATTACATGGTGGTGCCATTAGTTAGATGAGTAAGCGGCAAGCTATAGTTGTTTTGTCCATGATAGAAGCATAGTACATGGCAGCTACTCATGCTTCTAAGCAAGCCATTTGGCTTAAGCGGTTGCATTTAGATGTTGGGCTTGATGTAGGGTAGATCACTATCTGTTGTGAATGTCAAAGTGTCATTTGTTTGGCAAAGAATCCTACTCTCCATGTCAAAACAAAGCATATCGATGTGCAATTTCATTTTATTCATGATATGGTGGAAGATGGGAAGGTAAAATTGGAGAAGGTTGACACCTGGACGAATGTTGCAAATGCATTGACAAAACCAGTGAGCACAAAGAAGTTTAGATCGTGTTTCATTCCTATGAGCCTCACAGCCCTAAGCTGCTAATTGCAAATGACTCTTAACAAGTCTTTGATAAGTGGGAGAATTTTAGGATTAAGGTGTCTCAAACTTTGAGTCTTGGCATTCAATTTATTATTTAGGTGATTAATTAACTATTTCCTATGTCTATTGCCTACCAAATTAGCTATCACTTTGTGGGACCTACCAATGAGGTGGCATCCTACATGGAAGGTGGCATGTACAATTTGTAAGCTAAACTGTGGTGGTAGGCATCCCACTTTAGAGGTCCTATTTTTGGGGCTAAAATGGTGGCATTTGTCATAATTTGCTATGTCACATTTAAGGCAAACTATGACAACTTGCTATGACAATATATGACAGCTGTAAGAATCTTGTATGACAGTTTATCAGTGTTGCCCCACGTTTCCGGGATGGGGATGGCAGGGAACGGCAGGACAAGTCCCCAAGTTTCCATTTTTTCAGGTCAAATTTGGGGACGGCGGGGGGATGGCTATATAAAATATAGAAAAATTTAAAATATATAGGGAAACCTTAAATATTCATATGAAAACATGGATAAAGCATGCATATATACATTATAGAAACTTAGCATATAACATTTGTGTTAAGAATTCACTGTTAATACTCAATATGCATTCAGAATTCAGAATTCATTATGTGATATTAAACATAGTACACTGCTGCCGTCCCCTGGCTGTCCCATGTCCCCAGGACGTTTCCGGGACGGGGACGGGGGGATTTAGAACCGGGGACGCGCTGCAGTTTATATGTCACACTATGACAGGCCTCATTTATGGGGGTGCCCAAGTTTGCATGTGGCAGCTGCATGTGCCTAGGCTAAACTAATTTCGAGGAGACAGGTGTTGGATTTAGAAAAAAACCTAAAACTATGGGTTTTGGCTATGACAACATGTCATAATGAACTCATGTTCACACTTGGACATGGGTTTTGCTTATGGCAAGTTTTTGGCACCTTCTCTTCATGTTGAAGGCTATAGATACTTGATGCCTTAGTGCATTTTCAGTATGACAGGTTGAAGAATTGCTGAGATGTTGTTATGCTGTCGGAATTGCTTCAGATTCGTGTTGTAGTGTTTACAAATTTTGGGTCTGCCAAGTTTTTAGCAAGTCAAAGTCTGCCAACTATGGGTAGATATGTATAGAGTTAAACATGTGTTCAATGGTTTCTAAACTAGAATGGTTCTTTCTAACTAGAAGGGCTTCCTCGAGTAGCATGTCAGAACCAATCTACTTCTATTTTACTATTTTAGTAAAGCAGATTGGTTTTAACAGCCCCTGAAGCAGGTCAAACTCAATCTACTACTATTTTGATGAATTTTACTGCAGGTAAGAATAGTTAAAAACCATAAACAATAGTAAGTAAAAATCAGTTCAAATTCAAATTCGAATAGTTAAAAACTATAACCAATAGTAGAAAATCGGTTCCTGAGAGTACAATAAACATCCAAATGCCGTGCATAGAGAAAACTGATTTTCAAATAAGGTAGAAATGACTTGCTAGACCAACCAGGACTGTAATTCTTCTTCAATGTACATGCATATAAAAGAACAGAGAAAAACTGGAATTTCTCTCTATTGTATATACTCTGAAAGAAGGTTGCAGTGCATAATTATAATTAAGATCTATTATATGTACTTTAAAAGAAGGCTACGGTGGAAAACCTGTAATCATTCTTAACCGTATAAATTTTAAAAGAAGCCTGTGCTGGCTCTATTTGCCACAACTCAACCTTAATACACTGAATCACCATCACTATGCAGATGCTTATCTAAGTCACGGTAAACAACTCGTTATTAAAATAGTGTAGTCGTCTCTCTGCAAATGATTTAGATAGTCTGTTTTTGAAAATTTATAAGCTGAATACTTTAGACTTTGACAGTGCGAATATTTTTTATGGTTAGCTTCTTAAATTCCTACTTTTGTGTTATGTTTCAACATTTTATGCATTGACAAACCTTGATGAAGCAAAAGCACGGGGCTTCTTATCTGTCTGTGCGCATCAGTCCAGATAAAATCTTGGAACGCCATAACCTTGTCATTTTGATCTTCCGAAGCCAACACAGGAGTTACTGGCTCGGCTGCATTAACTTCCTCCTTTAGCAGGTTGGGACTCTGGACCTCTAGAGACAAATATTCTACCTGATGAAGGATCATCCACACACAAAAAAAGATTAAAATTGCCTAGAATATAGAGACCCATCCACAGCTTCGCTTTATTGAAATTCTCAAGCAGATGATTACGTTTAAACTTTACGTCCATTTAATATTAAACTTCTAAGATCAACAATAGGAACTATTATCGCCAATCGCATCTCTATTTTTATGTCCAATTCTAAACTTCATCTAATCTACAATTATTCTCGTCACTACCTCTCCGTCGCTAGACTCCTGTGACTTAATATTATCATACGGATCGCTTATCTCTCGCCGAAAAACTGTTGAAATCTGCACCAACGGGGATACTAAATTCACGTCGGTAGATTTTCTCAAGAATCTCAACTCTTCGTCGACGTCAAGGTCTCCGTATTTTATGTCAAAAACACGTTTATTAGTCTTTTTCTTCTTGCTGATTGGGGACGCGTCGGCTGCTTCACCTAGCAAAAGCCGCGGAGAAGGAGATCTCTCGTACATCGAATCACAGTCCAAAAGAGGTGAAAGTGCATTATAAAGATATAAATAATTGCCGTCCATAGCCATTGCTGGGCTTGCTGTCGCGAATATAAATATTTTAGTGTATCAGGATTTCTAGGGTTTCATAATAGTTTCCGCTGCTTGATGTTTTCATCTGATAGGGATTCTTGGGCTTCAAACTAGTTTCTGCTGCTTGATTTCATTTATCTGGTAGGAATTCTAGGGTTTCGATGGCATTTCTGAACTTGCTGCTGCTTAATTAGATTTATTGTCAGGGTTTCTAGAATTTTGAGCTTGCGGATGCTGATTCTTTATGTCTAGTTTTTTCGGGTTTCCAAAACATTTTTAAACGCCAAATATAGTGGCTATTTTCGCTGCTTGATGTTTTCCTCTGTTTGTGGTTTCAAAACAACTTGCATACCTGCAAAAAACCAGTAGAAAACATATTATTCAACTATAATCCTTCAGATTTGTTCATCATAACTTGCCACATCAGCATTGAGATCAAAATTTGACTTTTAAAGATTCCATCTAAATTTAATCATGGTATTTCTAGTAGTTGAATAAAAAAAAATATCATTTGTTGTTTTGTAGAAAATCAATAATTTTATTTAAAATAAAACTTATATACATCGTGATTGGACCAAATACCTATTGGTAACCATAAATCTTTGTTATCTCTAGGTTCAACACAAATGGACCAATAGTTGAATACAAAAAAATATTTCTTGTTATAAAAACAACACATAATTATTTAAAGTGCAATTTATATAAAACAAAAATGAATTAATAGTTGAACACTAAAACTTTTTGAAAATCTTTTAGGAAAATTTATGGTATTTATTGTGCTCACATTTTATATTTGTGATAGGACAAACTATTAATATGAAATACTCCAATGCTTGTGCATTGCTACCTCAATAGTTGTACACAAAAGAACAATATTCTTCAGGGTGACAACAATTGTAATGCCCTGCCACGCAACCCTAGAGGAAGTTGCAATCCACTACTTAAACGTACCAATTTTTTTTTTTTTAAATTTTTTTTGTTTAAGTATCAATAACATGAAGATAATACATATTGCCAACAACTTCTAAGGCCACGAGACTGAGATTACATTAATACCCAACAACAATTAACATCAACTGAAACCAAAACATTAATCACTTACAAAATTAAGATTACATACATACCACACAAGATAAATTACAACAAGGATATAAAATACCTCAAGATTCCAATTAACATTTAAACAATAAGATTACAACACTCATTCCCTGAATGAGGCAATTCCATCCAAAAGATTACATATTACAAATTTCACCTCGATAACAACTGAGGGGTAATAAAATAAAGATCAACTGAAAAGAACGAAGCCAGAAAAACAACAGCATCCAACGAGCTCTCCAACTGAAAATCACGAACACATGAACATGAAGAAGAACCAACGAATAAAGATGCACGCCACCCGACCACGTGGAACCCAAAGGCCCCACTCCCTCCGTGCTAGGAGATAGTAACAAGGATCCCAGGACAAGACCAACTACCTCTAGACAAAGGCTAAACATAACTGATCCGACTCAATACCAACATCACTTGACACAGAACGAAAACTCACAAGACAATACATTGCTTCCAGGTTACAAGGAACAAGTACACCATTGTACAACACACAAAAACTGACTAACTGTTGACGTAGGGAGAGTGTCATACATAAATTGCATGAGTTACCCTAGCTCAACTTTCCTAGGCTACCGGACCCCCATCATGGGTTACCCTGGCTTGCTTCTACCGGCGTCGGACCCTCATGCAAAACTATGCGTCTCATCTCATCTCGAGTCTTAACAATGCATGTTCCATGAGAGAGGCATTCCTTAACTTTATTAGTGTGAAGATCCCCATTAATTCTTTTAAATTATCTCTTGATTAAACCCTAGGTGAGTTACCCTGACACCACTTTGGGCGTCGGACCCTTACAAAGGGCCACTCTCCTACTAAAAACTCGGGGATACAAAACCCCCATTCCAAGGGTAGACCACCTGAATCAAACTGATGACTAATTTCCCACCTTAACACATAAGGTTAAGCAACCCGTTCGTAGTACACGGGTAACCAACACATACCACAAATCTCGTTCATGATAACTGGGTGTAACAACATGGTGTAGCCACGACACAACTCAAGTTGACTCTCATAAGAACAACCCACATCAGGATACAACTCCCTTATCTGGAAGACTTACATGATCAACAAGAAATGACTTAAAGTCAACAATCATATAATCACCCGTTCTCTACATGCCCAAAAATGTAATTTTGACAAACAAACTTTCTCATAATACAGAAACCACAGTACAGAACAAAGGCTGACTCACGTATAACCACCCATACCAATAAATGAACCCATATCAACAAGATTCACAAAACATTCACTCTCATTCCACAACATCGAAGGCGAACAATTAACACTGAAAACACTTCAGACAACTAAGTAAGCTAATATTCGGATTTCCTAAATCCATTCAAACACCGATATCATGACTTGCATTTTTCCAATCAATTGATCCCATTTCTTTTCACGACATTGAAATATTTAAAGAACAGATCATTTACTCTACATTTCATAACCATATTCATAATCAAAACACTTTAATAATGTAGCTATCTGGTTAAAATTTAAATCAACCGTTCTCTCTAAGTTTCATGATCACATACAAAAGATAAATCACTTGATTAATAAATCATTTAGGTTAACTAATAAGTTCATCCTTTACTCTCAATTCCACAATCATAATAATCCCGTGGTCGTTTAGAAGTTCTAGTTTGACATTTAACATTATTTAAATATACCAAATAAAGTTATATTTTATTTGCAAATGAATCATTTAAATAACTTTAAATATAACTCCCATTGAATAAACTATAACAAATAACATATACATATATTTTCCAATTAATTTATATTTCAAAAACCTCATGATTAACATAACATACATTTGAACTTATTAAAATTCTTTTAATCTAATATATATTAAAATATTATATTTTATATAATATACAATATACAATATTACCTATAATATATAAAATATAATATAAATAATATATATATAAAATAAATTTAGATTAAGTAAAGGTAAATAAACTTTAGAAGTGAATTTGTTTTAAAAGAAACCAAAGGGCCGAAGCCCTGGCACGCAGGCCCTCGCCGCCCATGGCGGCGGAGCCTGTGTGCTCCACACACAGCGCCCACCCACCGGCCGGGCGGCAGAACCTATGCGCTAAGCGCACAGTGCCCGCCTCCCTGCCGGGCGGCGGAGCCTGTGTGCGGGGCACACAGTGCCCGCCTCCCTGCGGGGCGGTGGTGGCTTTCTGCTTCGCACAAAGCGCCGCGTCCCTGCCAGGCGGCGACAGCGGTGGGGTGGGGTTTGACCTCCCACCTCACCAAAAAACAAATTTTATAATAAATTAATTTCTGCGTTTCTTCCAGAAACGAAAAATGAAAAAACAACAAAAAATTTATGACATTTTTCTGGGTTTAGCTCAACTTTAAAAATTTTCAAAATACAAATATATTTGTATATATATTTGTGGGTATTTCCATATATTGTTATATATGGTTGTATTCACAATTATATATACCCAAATCTTGATTTCATACCCAAATTGCAAAAATAATCCAAACCCAATTCAAGGAAGTAGCACTTATTTCAAAACAACAAAATGGGTTTTCAAAATCTAGTTTTAACATTGAGTTTTCTTGGATTTTCTTTCCATAACTTGGTTTAAATTTCTTGTTTGATTTCCATCCCAAATCTATCTACCATTTATCAAATTTAAGAGCTTCTCCATGAATTTCTATTGAATCTAACACTATATTTTCAAACATACAAAGTGAGCAAGAAGATGAAGGGAGAAATGATGGAACCTTGTGTTTCCTCCAAAATTGCAAGCTTTAACCATGGAGATTTTTCAAGCACCCTTTTCAACTCCACCATCATAGCCTCCTCCAAGCCTCTCCACCCAAAATTTTTCAAACCAAGAATCCATAGAGAGCCATTGAAAGAAAACCCTAAATAAAAATATATCCTTTTTCCAAACTTCCCAAATTCAAATTCAACTTCTAATTCCAATTCTAATTCTAATTAAATTCAAATACAAATGCAAACTCACTTTCAATTTCACACTAAATTTAATTTCAAATTCATATTCAACTCTTCTCAAATATCTTTCCCCAAAATAGTCAACTATTTTAGAAAATATATTTTCTACCCCAAAGTCCTTGTATAAGAAAACATTTGAATTTTTAATAACTTTAAACAATTTTCTAATTCCAATTTGAATTCAAAATATTTTAGCATTTTATATTCAACAAAATAATTAAATCTTTTACACTTTTAATTCATAGAGATAATTTAATTAATTCACACCATTTAATTTAAATTATCAATAAAATAAATCTAATTCAATTAAATTAATTAATTAATCACTAATTTTCCAACATCTCCATAAGACAAAACATTCATCATTTATAATTTCCAAAAGCTATTTAATCACTTTTAGCTTGCAACTAAACACATTTAATCATTAATTAGACTACGCAAGTCATTTAATAAACTTTAAATTTGCAATTAAATAAACACTCACGGGAACTGACCAAGTTAAAACAACTGACCCCGACGACAACCCAACAACACGCTATGACTAGGGTAATGACTTGGTTTGGAAAACCTAGCTACTATCTCCCAATTAATTTTCGTTGGTCAATGGACACGCTCAGACCTGGAAACCAGGTGGAGTCGATGTCATGTACCTGCCAATCCTGCAACAAAGAGCATGTCGAACGTGCATATATACATAATATGATCCATCACACCGTGAAGAGGAAATCTCAGAATCGTAGGGCACTCGCAAGCGAGTGATACAATCCCGTCCCTTTCACCAATACAGTATCATTAACTGACGCGTCTAACATCAAGGATAAGCTCAATAACATAAACATCATTTAATCAGATATATTCTAAGTTACTCCAAAACATGCCATAAGGGTAACATTAGGATAACATCACATCGAAATATAACATCCACATTGTATAACAATTGCAATCAAAAGCAACCTAGTTCCAAAGTCAAAGCATAATCAAACACAACCATTACAAAGAAACCACTGCCGATTAAAGAGCCAAAACGGAGGGGTGTTACATCCTCCCCCCTAGGGTCAGGCTTACTCCTGGAAGCCTGCAAGTACCCCTAGCACAACTCCATACAATCACATATAGTGCGATAACATTACAAAGTTTACTCATGCAAAGGTATGCGACATTATTACTTTAACATTCATTTAACACTTTGCATTTTGAATCTAGGTACAATAATCTAATATCAACATGAGCTTTTAAAACTTAACAATAAAGTTGGGGACTATAGGCCTCACCAACAAGATGCACCTATTACGTAATTATCATTAACATGCGATGGTTTCACTAATCCTTTTCTTTCTCTAAGCTTTTACTTACTGCAAGATGATTCCCTATTCAGATTATACATTTTCCATGATTATGAATGCAACTTGGGGACTTAGGTCCTTTACCCAAGGTTTGATCTAGGAAACAAACCTTCATGAATACATAAACATTTTCTCATAAGATACAAACGCCATACTAAGGCACTCAAGGAAAGAGGTCTATGTCTATCTTGCCATATCAAGCACTTGGAATACACCCAACAAACACACTACAACCACACTCAAGAATCCACTCAAGGGTCTCAACCCTTTACACAATGAAAAAGTCAAGCAACAAGAAGGAAGCGAAACAAAACACACCTCTTGGTAGGCTTGCGAGCCTAATCCTCACAAAAGCATTCAACCAAAGACATGCAAGGGTGGGAACAACAACAAAACTGATTGTCGTCCACCACAAACAACACATCAAAATCACACACTACATAATCGTCCATAATGCATTCTTCCAATAGAAAGGATATCGGTGCATTGCGCACTACACCGAGGATCCTATCCTTTCCACTAGTTTCCTGCACCATTGGACCTATACCACTTAACGACAACTTCTGGGCAAACAAGAGAAATCAACCCAAAAGGAAACCCACACGAAAGAGAAAAACAACTAGGTCAATACAATGGGATCATAGTGCCCAGGGTATAAACCTACACAACTTACAACATAATGGGTCCAACATAATCGTAGAGTTCCCAGTGTTTAAACCTAGGCTCTGATACCATGTGTAATGCCCCGCCACGTAACCCTAGAGGAAGTTGCAATCCACTACTTAAACGTACCAATTTTTATTTTTATTTTTGTTTAAGTATCAATAACATGAAGATAATACATATTGCCAACAACCTCTAAGGCCACGAGACTAAGATTACATTAATACCCAACAACAATTAACATCAACTGAAACCAAAACATTAATCACTTACAAAATTAAGATTACATACATCCCACACAAGATAAATTACAACAAGGATATAAAATACCTCAAGATTCCAATTAACATTTAAACAATAAGATTACAACACTCATTCCCTGAATGAGGCAATTCCATCCAAAAGATTACATATTACAAATTCCACCTCGATAACAACTGAGGGGTAATAAAATAAAGATCAACTGAAAAGAACGAAGCCAGAAAAACAACAGCATCCAACGAGCTCTCCAACTGAAAATCACGAACACACTAACATGAAGAAGAACCAACGGATAAAGATGCACGCCACCCGACCACGTGGAACCAAAAGGCCCCACTCCCTTCGTGCTAGGAGATAGTAACAAGGATCCCAGGACAAGACCAACTACCTCTAGACAAAGGCTAAACATAACTGATCTGACTCAATACCAACATCACTTGACACAGAATGAAAACTCACAAGACAATACATTGCTTCCAGGTTACAAGGAACAAGTACACCATTGTACAACACACAAAAACTGACTAACTGTTGACGTAGGGAGAGTGTCATACATAAATTGCCATGAGTTACCCTAGCTCAACCTTCGTAGGCTACCAGACCCCCATCATGGGTTACCCTGGCTTGCCTCTACCGGCGCCAGACCCTCATGCAAAACTATGCGTCTCATCTCATCTCGAGTCTTAACAATGCATGTTCCATGAGAGAGGCATTCCTTAACTTTATTAGTGTGAAGATCCCCATTAATTCTTTTAAATTATCTCTTGATTAAACCCTAGGTGAGTTACCCTGACACCACTTTGGGCGTCGGACCCTCACAAAGGGCCACTCTCCTACTAACAACTCGGGGATACAAAACCCCCATTCCAAGGGTAGACCACCTGAATCAAACTGATGACTAATTTCCCACCTTAACACATAAGGTTAAGCAACCCGTTCGTAGTACACGGGTAACCAACACATACCACAAATCCCGTTCATGATAGCGGGTGCAACAACATGGTGTAGCCCACGACACAACTCAAGTTGACTCTCATAGAACAACCCACATCAGGATACAACTCCCTTATCTGGAAGACTTACATGATCAACAAGAAATGACTTAAAGTCAACAATCATATAATACCCGTTCTCTACATGCCCAAAAATGTAATTTTGACAAACAAACTTTCTCATAATACAGAAACCACAGTACAGAACAAAGGCTGACTCACGTATAACCACCCATACCAATAAATGAACCCATATCAACAAGATTCACAAAACATTCACTCTCATTCCACAACATCGAAGGCGAACAATTAACACTGAAAACATTTAGAAAATAAGTAAGCTAATATTCGGATTTCCTAAATCCATTCAAACACCGATTTCATGACTTGCATTTTTCCAATCAATTGATCCCATTTCTTTTCACGACATTGAAATATTTAAAGAACAGATCATTTACTCTACATTTCTTAACCATATTCATAATCAAAACACTTTAATAATGCAGCTATCTGGTTAAAATTTAAATCAACCGTTCTCTCTAAGTTTCATGATCACATACAAAAGATAAATCACTTGATTAATAAATCATTTAGGTTAACTAATAAGTTCATCCTTTACTCTCAGTTCCGCAATCATAATAATCCCATGGTCGTTTAGAAGTTCTAGTTTGACATTTAACATTATTTAAATATACCAAATAAAGTTATATTTTATTTGCAAATGAATCATTTAAATAACTTTAAATATAACTCCCATTGAATAAACTATAACAAATAACATATATATATTTTCCAATTAATTTATATTTCTAAAACCTCATGATTAACATAACATACATTTGAACTTACTAAAATTTAATTTAATATATATTAAAATATTATATTTTATATAATATACAATATACAATATTATATATAATATATAAAATATAATATAAATAATATATATATAAAATAAATTAGATTAAGTAAAGGTAAATAAACTTTTAAAAAAAAGAAATTGCTTTTAAAGTAACCAAAGGAAACCACTGGCATCACGAGCCCTGCCACCCATGAGATTGGGCATGTGTGCTCCACCTGCAGTGCCCGGTAGGGTGGTAGGCTGGCCGCCGCGGTGCCCCGCGCCAGAGCGGCCGAGAGCTTTGTCTTGTTGGCCGCCACGGTGCCCATACCTAGCCGGCGTGGCCCGAACTGTGTCGCGGGACACCGCGATTAGCGCGTACTCGTGAGAAGAGTGGGCGTCGCCGCTGCAGTAGCCACCGCACTCCCCTCACCGGTGATGGCGGTGGGAGGTGGGGTTTGACCTCCCACCTCACCAAAACAAATTTTATAATAAATTAATTTCGTTTTCTTCGAGGCTTGAGAAAAATGAAAAACTCTGTAACAAAATTTTATGACATTTTTTTAAAGGTTTAGCAGCCCAACTTTAAAAATTTTTCAAATACAAATATATTTGTATATATATTTGTAGGTATTTCCATATATTGTTATATATATATGGTTGTATTCTATATATACCCAAATAGTGATTTCATGCAAATTGCAAAAATAATCCAAACCCAATTCAAGGAAGTAGCACTTATTTCAAAACAACAAAATGAGTTTTCAAAATCTAGTTTTAACATTGAGTTTTTTTGGATTTTCTTTCCATAACTTGGTTTAAATTTCTTGTTTGATTTCCATCCCAAATCTATCTACCATTTATCAAATTTAAGAGCTTCTCCATAGATTTCTATTGAATCTAACACTATATTTTCAAACATACAAAGTGAGCAAGAAGATGAAGGGAGAAATGATGGAACCTTGTGTTTCCTCCAAAATTGTAAGCTTTAACCATGGAGATTTTTCAAGCACCCTTTTCAACTCCACCATCATAGCCTCCTCCAAGCCTCTCCACCCAAAATTTTTCAAACCAAGAATCCATAGAGAGCCATTGAAAGAAAACCCTAAATAAAAATATATCCTTTTTCCAATCTTCCCAAATTCAAATTCAACTTCTAATTCCAATTCTAATTCTAATTAAATTCAAATACAAATGCAAACTCACTTTCAATTTCAAACTAAATTTAATTTCAAATTCATATTCAACTCTTCTCCAATATCTTTCCCCAAAATAGTCAACTATTTTAGAAAATATATTTTCTACCCCAAAGTCCTTGTATAAGAAAACATTTGAATTTTTAATAACTTTAAACAATTTTCTAATTCCAATTTGAATTCAAAATATTTTACCATTTTATATTCAACAAAATAATTAAATCTTTTACAGTTTTAATTCATAGAGATAATTTAATTAATTCACACCATTTAATTTAAATTATCAATAAAATAAATCTAATTCAATTAAATTAATTAATTAATCACTAATTTTCCAACATCTCCATAAGACAAAACATTCATCATTTATAATTTCCAAAAGCTATTTAATCACTTTTAGCTTGCAACTAAACACATTTAATTATTAATTAGACTATGCAAGTCATTTAATAAACTTTAAATTTGCAATTAAATAAACACTCACGGGGAACTGACCAAGTTAAAACAACTAAACCCGATGACAACCCAACAACACGCTATGACTAGGGTAATGACTTGGTTTGGAAAACCTAGCTACTATCTCCCAATTAGTTTCTGTTGGTCAATGGACATGCTCAGACCTGGAAACCAGGTGGAGTCGATGTCATGTACCTGCCAATCCTGCAACAAAGAGCATGTCGAACGTGCATATATACATAATATGATCCATCACACCGTGAAGAGGAAATCTCAAAATTGTAGGGCACTCGCAAGCGAGTGATACAATCCCGTCCCTTTCACCAATATAGTATCATTAACTGACGCGTCTAACATCAAGGATAAGCTCAATAACATAAACATCATTTAATCAGATATATTCTAAGTTACTCCAAAACATGCCATAAGGGTAACATTAGGATAACATCACATCGAAATATAACATCCACATTGTATAACAATTGCAATCAAAAGCAACCTAGTTCCAAAGTCAAAGCATAATCAAACACAACCACTACAAAGAAACCACTGCCGATTAAAGAGCCAAAATGGAGGGGTGTTACATCCTCCCCCCCTAGGGTCAGGCTTACTCCTGGAAGCCTACAAGTACCCCTAGTACAACTCCATACAATCACATATAGTGCGATAACATTACAAAGTTTACTCATGCAAAGGTATGCGATATTATTACTTTAACATTCATTTAACACTTTGCATTTTGAATCTAGGTACAATAATCTAATATCAACATGAGCTTTTAAAACTTAACAATAAAGTTGGGGACTATAGGCCTCACCAACAAGATGCACCTATTACGTAATTATCATTAACATGCGATGGTTTCACTAATCCTTTTCTTTCTCTAAGCTTTTACTTACTGCAAGATGATTCCATATTCAGATTATACATTTTCCACGATTATGAATGCAACTTGGGGACTTAGGTCCTTTACCCAAGGTTTGATCTAGGAAACAAACCTTCATGAATACATAAACATTTTCTCATAAGATACAAACACCATACTAAGGCACTCAAGGAAAGAAGTCTATGTCTATCTTGCCATATCAAGCACTTGGAATACACCCAACAAACACACTACAACCACACTCAAGAATCCACTCAAGGGTCTCAACCCTTTACACAATGAAAAAGTCAAGCAACAAGAGGGAAGCCAAAAAGAACACACCTCTTGGTAGGCTTGCGAGCCTAATCCTCACAAAAGCATTCAACCAAAGACATGCAAGGGTGGGAACAACAACAAAATTGATTGTTGTCCACCACACACAACACATCAAAATCACACACTACACAATCGTCCATAATGCATTCTTCCAATAGAAAGGATATCGGTGCATTGCGCACTACACCGAGGATCCTATCCTTTCCACTAGTTTCCTGCACCATTGGACCTATACCACTTAACGACAACTTCTGGCAAACAAGAGAAATCAACCCAAAAAGGAAAATAACGCGAAAGAGGAAAACAACTAGGTCAATACAATGGGCTCATAGTGTCCAGAGTATAAACCTACACAACTTACAACATAATGGGTCCAACGCAAAATCGAGTTCGATGTTTTAAGAAGCCACAGGCTCGATACCGCATATTAGCATGCCCGCCCGCGCCCAACCTAGAGAGGAAGTTGCAATCCACTACTTAAATGCACCAATTTTTTTTTTTTTTTTTTAAGAACAAATAACATGTAAGATGAATACACATTGCCAACAACCTCTAAGGCCACGAGACAAAGATTACTTTAAAACCCAAACAACAATTAACATCAATTGGAACCAAAACATTAAACACTTACAGAATTAAGATTACATACATCCCAAACAAGAGATATAAATTACAACAGGTTATAAAATACCTCAAGATTCAATTAACATTTAAACAATAAGATTAAACATGTTCCACGAATGAGGCAATTCCATCAAGATTACATATTACAAGATTTTACCTACGATAACAAAGTAGAGGGGGTAGCCAGAGAAATAAAAAGATCCAGCTGAAAGAGCGAAGCCGAGGAGAAAAGGCTCTTGACATCCAGCAGGCTCTTTCCCGCTGGCTGTGAGAGGAAGATGCAGCGGACGGGATGCCGCCATGAGCTTGGTGGGCTAAAGACATTGCTATTGTTTGGGACAGCCGCTGGTCGAGGACGGAGTGGCTACCTCTAGACAAAGGCTAAACATAACTGATCCGACTCAATACCAACATCACTTGACACAGAACGAAAACTCACAAGACAATACATTGCTTCCAGGTTACAAGGAACAAGTACACCATTGTACAACACACAAAAACTGACTAACTGTTGACGTAGGGAGAGTGTCATACATAAATTGCCATGAGTTACCCTAGCTCAACCTTCCTAGGCTACCGGACCCCCATCATGGGTTACCCTGGCTTTCCTCTACCAGCGCCGGACCCTCATGCAAAACTATGCGTCTCATCTCATCTCGAGTCTTAACAATGCATGTTCCATGAGAGAGGCATTCCTTAACTTTATTAGTGTGAAGATCCCCATTAATTCTTTTAAATTATCTCTTGATTAAACCCTAGGTGAGTTACCCTAACACCACTTTGGGCGTCGGACCCTCACAAAGGGCCACTCTCCTACTAACAACTCGGGGATACAAAACCCCCATTCCAAGGGTAGACCACCTGAATCAAACTGATGACTAATTTCCCACCTTAACACATAAGGTTAAGCAACCCGTTCGTAGTACACGGGTAACCAACACATACCACAAATCTCGTTCATGATAACTGGGTGTAACAACATGGTGTAGCCACGACACAACTCAAGTTGACTCTCATAAGATAAACCCACATCAGGATACAACTCCCTTATATGGAAGACTTACATGATCAACAAGAAATGACTTAAAGTCAACAATCATATAATCACTCGTTCTCTACATGCCCAAAAATGTAATTTTGACAAACAAACTTTCTCATAATACAGAAACCATAGTACAGAACAAAGGCTAACTCACGTATAACCACCCATACCAATAAATGAACCCATATCAACAAGATTCACAAAACATTCACTCTCATTCCACAACATCGAAGGCGAACAATTAACACTGAAAACATTTCAGACAAATAAGTAAGCTAATATTCGGATTTTCTAAATCGATTCAAACACCGATATCATGACTTGCATTTTTCCAATCAATTGATCCCATTTCTTTTCACGACATTGAAATATTTAAAGAACAGATCATTTACACTACATTTCATAACCATATTCATAATCAAAACACTTTAATAATGTAGCTATCTGGTTAAAATTTAAATCAACCGTTCTCTCTAAGTTTCATGATCACATACAAAAGATAAATCACTTGATTAATAAATCATTTAGGTTAACTAATAAGTTCATCCTTTACTCTCAATTCCGCAATCATAATAATCCCGTGGTCGTTTAGAAGTTCTAGTTTGACATTTAACATTATTTAAATATACCAAATAAAGTTATATTTTATTTGCAAATGAATCATTTAAATAACTTTAAATATAACTCCCATTGAATAAACTATAACAAATAACATATACATATATTTTCCAATTAATTTATATTTCAAAAACCTCATGATTAACATAACATACATTTGAACTTATTAAAATTCTTTTAATCTAATATATATTAAAATATTATATTTTATATAATATACATTATATATAATATATAAAATATAATATAAATAATATATATATAAAATAAATTTAGATTAAGTAAAGGTAAATAAACTTTAGAAGTGAATTTGTTTTAAAAGAAACCAAAGGGCCGAAGCCCTGGCACGCAGGCCCTCGCCGCCCATGGCGGCGGAGCCTGTGTGCTCCACACACAGCGCCCACCCACCGGCCGGGCGGCAGAACCTATGCGCTAAGCGCACAGTGCCCGCCTCCCTGCCGGGCGGCGGAGCCTGTGTGCGGGGCACACAGTGCCCGCCTCCCTGCGGGGCGGTGGTGGCTTTCTGCTTCGCACAAAGCGCCGCGTCCCTGCCAGGCGGCGACAGCGGTGGGGTGGGGTTTGACCTCCCACCTCACCAAAAAACAAATTTTATAATAAATTAATTTCTGCGTTTCTTCCAGAAACGAAAAATGAAAAAACAACAAAAAATTTATGACATTTTTCTGGGTTTAGCTCAACTTTAAAAATTTTCAAAATACAAATATATTTGTATATATATTTGTGGGTATTTCCATATATTGTTATATATGGTTGTATTCACAATTATATATACCCAAATCTTGATTTCATACCCAAATTGCAAAAATAATCCAAACCCAATTCAAAGAAGTAGCACTTATTTCAAAACAACAAAATGGGTTTTCAAAATCTAGTTTTAACATTGAGTTTTCTTGGATTTTCTTTCCATAACTTGGTTTAAATTTCTTGTTTGATTTCCATCCCAAATCTATCTACCATTTATCAAATTTAAGAGCTTCTCCATGAATTTCTATTGAATCTAACACTATATTTTCAAACATACAAAGTGAGCAAGAAGATGAAGGGAGAAATGATGGAACCTTGTGTTTCCTCCAAAATTGCAAGCTTTAACCATGGAGATTTGTCAAGCACCCTTTTCAACTCCACCATCATAGCCTCCTCCAAGCCTCTCCACCCAAAATTTTTCAAACCAAGAATCCATAGAGAGCCATTGAAAGAAAACCCTAAATAAAAATATATCTTTTTTCCAAACTTCCCAAATTCAAATTCAACTTCTAATTCCAATTCTAATTCTAATTAAATTCAAATACAAATGCAAACTCACTTTCAATTTCACACTAAATTTAATTTCAAATTCATATTCAACTCTTCTCAAATATCTTTCCCCAAAATAGTCAACTATTTTAGAAAATATATTTTCTACCCCAAAGTCCTTGTATAAGAAAACATTTGAATTTTTAATAACTTTAAACAATTTTCTAATTCCAATTTGAATTCAAAATATTTTAGCATTTTATATTCAACAAAATAATTAAATCTTTTACACTTTTAATTCATAGAGATAATTTAATTAATTCACACCATTTAATTTAAATTATCAATAAAATAAATCTAATTCAATTAAATTAATTAATTAATCACTAATTTTCCAACATCTCCATAAGACAAAACATTCATCATTTATAATGTCCAAAAGCTATTTAATCACTTTTAGCTTGCAACTAAACACATTTAATCATTAATTAGACTACGCAAGTCATTTAATAAACTTTAAATTTGCAATTAAATAAACACTCACGGGGAACTGACCAAGTTAAAACAACTGACCCCGACGACAACCCAACAACACGCTATGACTAGGGTAATGACTTGGTTTGGAAAACCTAGCTACTATCTCCCAATTAATTTCCGTTGGTCAATGGACACGCTCAGACCTGGAAACCAGGTGGAGTCGATGTCATGTACCTGCCAATCCTACAACAAAGAGCATGTCGAACGTGCATATATACATAATATGATCCATCACACCGTGAAGAGAAAATCTTGTAATCGTAGGGCACTCGCAAGCGAGTGATACAATCCCGTCCCTTTCACCAATACAGTATCATTAACTGACGCGTCTAACATCAAGGATAAGCTCAATAACATAAACATCATTTAATCAGATATATTCTAAGTTACTCCAAAACATGCCATAAGGGTAACATTAGGATAACATCACATTGAAATATAACATCCACATTGTATAACAATTGCAATCAAAAGCAACCTAGTTCCAAAGTCAAAGCATAATCAAACACAACCATTACAAAGAAACCACTGCCGATTAAAGAGCCAAAACGGAGGGGTGTTACAACAATACTTGTTTAAATGAGTGTATTAATGTATTAAATGAGCATATTATAAAATAAACGACACATTTATAGTGGATGGTTATGATATTTTTTCACTTCTTCATAAATCTATTTATATTTTTGATTATATACCATTCATAAGTTCTCATGTGTTCAAGTATGGTTCCATTTTGACCAACATTTGGTTATTTTTCTATTTACAAGTGGATTATTTATTTACAATATAGTATAAATATGTGGTAAGACTAAGTATTATAAGCACAAGTGGTATAAAAATAATTCGACCCTATACAACTATTGGCCCCTCTCCCCTACTGCCCAAAATATCCCTTATTATGTGATACGGGCACCCTATTGCTCTTTTAAGGAAAGAGACAAATGCAAAATAGAATCTTGATGATGGGAGACACCAAGGGCACAAGCTATTCTCCCTACAAAACCGCATGTTTTAGACATGATAATATTATGCCTCATCCTTCATACTGAAACAACGGAAAATAGGGGATGTGAGGGCTCTCTATCTTTGAGTAGATAGGGTTCCTATTTCACTCACTTGTTTCACTCACGGAAAACCTTAGAGATCTCAATCCAAGGACGGAAAGAAGGAAAAGGATCTACTAAATGTTGTCCTAAGGTATGATTAATGACTAAAGAGGGGTTCACCACCAAGCTAGGGCTTGGAAAAACAAGTAACATGCAAGTCCTAATGTAAAAACCTAATGACATGCAAAGCTTCACTAAATGACCTAAAAATGAATGCAAAACAAAATGGAAAATAGAAGCAAAGAGGGGCACTTGGAAACCTATAGTAGCTTGAATGAAGACCTAAAATACTAAAAAAAAATGAATTTAATGCAAACTCAGACTCATACGCCAAGCTAGGTGATTTAGTCCTAGATTAGGGTTTTTAAGCAGTAACAAAATTTTGGCAAAGATGAGTCTAGAACACCTGAAAACTGGAAAAGTCACTAGGATGGGACTCATACACCAAAAGTGGCATATCAATACTGCTAGGCCTTTTTCAAGGATCAAGATATGAATCTAATTTTTGATCTCTACTCTGTCTTCTCAACCTAGTTTTTGAATCTGAAATGACAAATTTTGCTAGATATAGATGCCTTTTAATGATCTTCTAAACAAAGTGACAACTTGGATAACTTTGCAACATAACAACTTCTTTCCAATATTACTCATTAGAGGGTATTCAACCTAGATTTGCAAATCACACAGTAAAGAGAGGGAAAAATGTTTTTTTTTAGTAAAAAGGGGTTTTCCTTGGTCAAACCCCATTTTGGTAATCAAACCTTGTAATGATATCAAATGTAAAGAAGGAATGATGAATGAAAAAAATGTAATATTGCAACTCACCAAACCCTAAGAATAAAGTGTTGCAAACATGTATGAAATGACTACAATGGATGTAGATCTTTACTCTTGCTTGAATGTGGTAGATCTTGAATCATAAAACCCTACATCACAAATGTTAGCTCAAAAACAAACATGATGCATGATGACTTTGACATGATGCTTGATACTTGAATAATGTTCCAAAACACTTGGTAATCAACTCTTGAATGCTCTTGTAAAATCTTGAATGCTCTCATAAACTCCAATTTGCTATTAGGAATGCTCTCATGAAAGTCTTAGATGAAAATGAGTGAAATAACCTTGTAATTATACTTGTTTATTCCAAATTTCCCAAAATTACAACACTACAAGCCGACATCAGATCTTGGAGAATAAAATCCCGCCAAGAATTTGAATTTAATTTAATTTTAAGCCACATAGGACTCATACGCCAATTTTGGCATGAGTCCTATTAGGCTAGGCTTTGGGACACATTTTTCAAGAAATGCTTAGATTCATGTGAAATCCAGATCGGGGCCTCGAAACTTAGGTGGGACCCATACACCCAAGGTGGTGTATGAGTCCCAAATCACTAAATATAGGCCATACAATCCAGATAGACATGATTTTGTAAATTTTAATGAATAGATTATATGCACAGAAAATTAATTCAAAATCAAACAATAACATAGCAGATACCCTGGGAAAACCCTCCTCTTGAGGGAGAAAAACCCAGCAACAAAGATCTTCTCTTATATATAAATAATGGCGGCAACAATTCTCTTTACAGTGAGGCCAATCGCAAGGCCAATATTCAGCACCTACACCAGATACAATAACAGATAAAGACCTGCACTTTTGACTATATAAATCTGCCCTTCAAAGAAATTTGCAATCTACTCTTGATAAGATTCACACTCAGCTCTTGATAAATTCACACTTGACTAGATGAAATGAATTGAACTTGAATGAGTGATGAATAGAAGAAGGTGACCTTGTATATATACAAATGTGGGAGAGGTCGCACTTCTTCATGTGCAAGGTTAGCCAAGATACAAAATAATATAATTACAAAATATAACTTATAAGAAAAGTCAGCCCCAAGAGAAATTATATTGTTTCCAAGAGAAGCGCCCATTCTTGCATATAAATAAATAGTCGATAGGCTACGTTTATTTATGTCTTTACTCGTGGCTGGAAGGACGAACCGGAAGCTGTTATAACATTAACAGATTTATGATTGCATGTTGGTTTATGTCAGGTTTATCCTCAAAAAGATGCATTAATTAAGGCTTGTGGATGTAAAATAAGGCCAAATAAGGCATAAAGAAGCCCAATTAATAATGAAAACCCTAGATTAGTGTGAAAGTGTGGTACAACACTTTACAACACCTTAAATAAGGTACAATTAAGTCCATTTAGCTTACAAGGTCCCAAGACCTAATGTGAATGTGTTAAACACATAACAACACTAAATCAAGGCAACATTATGTTCAATTTAACAAGGAGGGCCTAAAAAAGCACAAAAATGTAGAGGGATACATTTTTTGTTGCCACACATATGATGGCATGATGATGAGATAAAACAAGAGGAGTAAGATGAATAAATTTTTAGCCCCATGTCATTTCCAACTACTGTTATGTGGCCCCATATGTCTAGAGTTTCAAAATCCAATGGAAGATTGGCATGGCTAACATTTTTTAAACTGATGTTTTGAAAAGCCAAAATGCACATTTCACATTTTTTTGAGCCAAAAGCTTCATTTCATTTCACAAGGGAATGGGAACTTGCAAACCATGTTGCAGACATTTGGAAGAAGAAATATATGATGAATCATGTTGCAAACATTTGGAAGGGGGAGCGATAGTGTTTACCAAGTATGCATATCTAGCATAAATGGTTGTCGTTTTGTCATTCTACTTAGAAACTATGAAGAAGTGAATGGAGGGGTTGTGAAAAAGGGTTTTAGTTTATATTCACTGGGTTTCAAAGTTTGTTGGCAAATGTAATTTCATTGTCTTAGGTACATGTGGTTTTGTAGGGAGAATAATCGATGTCATGTTAGGCATAAAGTTCCACATATTTTATATTGTCTAGTTCAATAGCAATGAGTTTTGTCAAATTGGTTATTATCACAGCTAAAGAAAATAATAAACTTCCAGTACAAAATTGATTTTTTGCAATATTAACAATAAAATAATGATTTGAATTCAATGACCAAGGAGGTTTATTGATGATTCAAATTTGTATAGGTATGACAATTTATTTATTCTCTTATGTTTTTCACTAGCAACGACTTGTTATTCAAATTTTAGTATATTTGATCATATGCAGTCCTCACCCTTGCATACTTGGAAAAAAACTCTAAATTCCCTTATTTTCATCTTGGATTTCCACACCATTCCATAACAATCAACAATCAACAATTTAAATTTCTTTATTGATGTCCAAAACTCCTAGGCAACAATTCCCACACCCCAATTCAAGTTTAACAATTACTGCAACTCTATTTTTTTTGGAGTTTGATGATCACAAACCAATTCCAAAATCCCCTTTTCAATGTTGACCTTGTCAACAATCTATAGAATTTAATTTTAATGTTCCCCTATTCCAACAACCTCCTCTATTTCAAATGCTTCTTTTCTCCTTGAAGTCTCACACCAAACTCCCTTCAACTTCCAGCCAACAAAGAAATTCAAAAAGAAGCCCCAAAATAATTCAAATTTGTTATTATGAATTTATTATCCTCTCTAGATTTCAATTCCCATGTGTTGGAAAAATAAAAATTAATGAAATAATTGCAAGAAAATTAAATCCCCCCATCTTCATTTCCTAGCAAAGGAATTGTAATAAAATATATTAGTATTGAGAAGGAAAATGGGAATTAAATTCATTCAATATTTGTTTTCTCCCCGGTCACCTATGAACACAAAATGGCACCAACACCAAAAATAAAATAAATAAGCAAACTGAAACAAAATTATTATTTTTTGGGTGATGAGGATTACTCTACCCTCGGGATGCTCCTAAATCAAACACGCCGAGTAAGTGAAATTTTGTGAGCTTGGGCTCACAAAATGGAGCTGAGTAGTAGAACTACTCTTCCAAGTCATGAAAATTTTGTATCCACTCCATTGTTGTGATAGGTTCCCCACTAAAAAAATTTCTCTGCCTTTTCCAACACTTCATTGAACCATTTACCATCTTCCTCCACCAAGATTATTCTCGTAAATTTTCATTCACAACTATACCCATACACATTTCCATACCAATATCATTGTTAACAAACATATCTAGCACCTCCTCATCAATACTTACCACATATTTTTCAAAATTGACAAATTTTTGCACAATGACTTTCAACTCTTTCAAGTTTTGTTCCTCTCTTTCCTTCAAACTAAAATTATGCAAATCATCATATACTTCACAAATACAAGTCTTAGCTAAACCAAATTTTACCTCATCCTTCTCACCTACTACAACTTCTTTTATCCAATTTACTCCTTTTCATGCCTTCAAAAAGGCATGTTTCAACTATAAACTCCCTCTTTTCTTCTTTCTTATTCTCTTCCTTTGATGTCCCAATTGTTGCAAGCTTTGGCATGTTAGAAAATCATGTTTCCTCTTCTTCCAAGTCCTTCAAATAGTGCTTCCTAAAAGCAAAACAAAAATTATAGTTGCTCCCTATTTCCTCTTCTCTATCCTTTAATGGGTTCAAAACATATTCTTTACCATATTTATTTATTGCATAAGTATTTAATCTACCATTATAAACATCTTCTCTATCAAATTTCCATGGTCTTTCCAAAAGAACATGACACGTGCGTTCATTGGCATCACATCATACAATATGTCATCTTTATAATTACCAATTTGAAAACCTTCCAAACATTGCTCATTGACCAACAAATAACGCTCCTTTTGCAGCCACAAAGCTTGATAAAGGCCGGGATATTTGGTTCTCTTCAATTTCAACTTATACACTTGTGTACCTTGGAATTTTACCCTACTCTAATGTGCAAAATAACTAAAAATGCGAATGATAAAAGACTAAGGACACTTCAAGATTAGCCTAAAGAGTGATAAAACAAGAAGGAAAATAGATGAAACGAGATGCAAATGATTATACCTTCCTTGCTGTTGAAGACTTCTTGGTTGGCCCTTGATTTTGATGGATTTGTGTGCTCCTTGGATGGCTTGTGATGTAGCTATATGCAAGATTGAATGTGCAAAATGATCAAAGTGGATGGATGAGTGATAACAAGTGCTTGAGAATGCAAATTGGCAGCATAAGGTTACTCAAATCCAAAGTGTTGAAAATTCCCTTAAGGAGGGGGTATTTATAGGAGAATTTGAATTCTCTAGAGAATTCAACAGTGGAGATTCATCGAACAAGGTCAAGATGAAGGGCTATGGTGAGTTGAGAACTCACAAGCCCTCACATCTTGACATGTGGATGGTGAAGTGGCTAAGGGGAGATGAGGTGTAAGTGAGGTGGCCAAAAGTACATGAGGTGGAGGAAGGACAAGTACCTTGCAAGTACATTGGGAGATGGGAAGAATCTTGGGTGAATAAAAGTGAATTTTAAATTCACAATGATTGGAAGAATCTAGTGGATAAGACAAAGGTTCCCAAAAGGTGGGAGTTTGTCACATGTGACTTGATGTGACAAGTCAAAGGTTCTAGAAGATGCATGGGAAAGGATTCTTGGAGGAATAAAAGGAATTAAAAATTCCTTGGGGGATGGAGAGAGTTGACCAAAGATTAAGATTAATTAATCAGTAATTAGAGGATAATTAGGGGTTAATTAGGATTAAAAGCCAACTTGCAAAAGTTGGAGGATGTGACACATCCTAATCAAGGATTAGGCATGTGCACATCCTTAATGAAGAGATTAGGAAATGGATTGGGATTAGATAAAAATGACATGTGAGGAATTAAATAAATGTAATATTTATTTAATTTATTTGATGAAAAGAGGATTAAGGAGGGTAAGATATTTAATTTACCTTAGGGATTTGGCAGAATTAAAGATATTAATTAAATAATAGTAATATTACTTAATTAACTCAGATAAGAGGATGTTTAGATGAAAAGTGATAAATTTGGATAAATTAAGTGTCCAAATTTGGATGTCTACAACACCATCTCTTCATAGACTATTTTATCAATGCTACCACTATCCACAATGACTTTGAAACACTTTCCATCTACCTTGCATCATGTTCTAAATAAACTTCTCCTTTGGATTGGTTCTAGTTTCTCCTTTTTTGAATTCAATAAAATTCTTTGAAACATCAATGATTCCCCTTGTTTGGGATCCTCTCCATTCCTTGATAAAGTCTCAACTTCATTTTCATCTTGTGCTACATGTACTTTTTCCTCCTTTCCTCTTCCTCCATATTGGATGTATGGACATTCAAATGTTTGATGCCTTGTTTCCCCACATTGGAAACATGTACCATTGAAACCTCTACCTCTAGCTCTTCCAAATGACCCTCTTCCATGAGAATAATCTCCTCTTCCTCTTGATAAATCTCGTCTTCCTTTATCTTCTTGTGCACTTACATGAGATGTGCTTGCTTCATCATGTTTATTTTGGTAACCTTTACAACTAATAGGTTGTTCTTTTTCATATGAAAATCCACCTTTACCTCAGGATTTATTTTGCTACGTCTTGCTATTTTATCTTCTACCTACAATGCATATTGTTATGCCTCTTTAATTTTGGTTATTCTTATCATGCTCATTTCATCTTGAACAAAATTATGCAACCCATTTACATACCTTGATATTTTTCCACATCGTCTTCTACATGTCCCACTTGTATGTTTAGCTAAACTAAAACTCCCCTGTGTACTCTTGTACGTTCTTTTCTTTTTTCTTCAAATTTTGCAACTTTTTGAACAAACTAATATGGTAATTTGAAGGAAATAATTTGGCCTTCAACTGCACCACCATCCTTTCCCAAGATTTAATTTTATCCTTGCCTCTTCACTACTTTTTCATTTACAGGTGATCCCACCATAAGGAAGTGTACCCCTTCAATCTCTTGCACATGAACTTCACACATTTTAGGTTTTCAACTGATTCATAATCAAATTATTTCTCCATCTCTAAAATCTAATTGATCAAGTCTTCAAGATTCAAATTCCCCTTGTAAATAGGAGGGTCCAATCGGGGTTTACTACTAATCTTTGCCATCACTTTTAGAAAGTTACTCTCTACTAAATTCTCACCTTCATCTTCCAAATCAATTTTGGGTTCTTCTACTTCTTCTTCATCCTCATAGACATCTATCAAAAGCACTCCTTTTCGTTGTGTCATTTCCATTTCATCCATTATTGATGTGATGTCTCTTAGCATCTCTATGATGACTGCATTATCATCATTTTGTGGTCCTCTTTATCTGCGTCCTTATCCTCAGTATGCCATGTTGGTACCCTTTTTAGTTGTAAATCTTCTCTCTTCCAATTACCCACAACACCAAATCTTAGGGTCTTCTCCAAACATGGTCCCAATCCTCGTTTGGATACCACTTAGTGCAATTCAATAACAATGATTTTTACCAAATTGATTGTTATTGCAACTAAAAATAATAATAGATTTCCAACACAAAATTGAATTTTTTGCAATATTAATAATCAATAATGATTTGAATTCAGTGAATAGGGAGTTTTATTGATGATTCAAATATGTACATGTATGAAAATTTATTTATTTTCTTATGCTTTTCACTAGAAACTTCTATAATTCAAATTTTTATATATTTTCTCATATGCATTCTCACCCCTGAACACTTGGAAAAAAACTCTAAATTCCCTTATTTTTATCTTGGATTTCCACACCATTCCATAACAATTAGCAAGTAGCAATTTAAATTGCTTTATTGTTGTCTAAAACTCCCAAGCAACAATAGCCATGCTCCAATTCAAGTTTAATAGTTAGTGCAACTCTTCTTTTTTCGAATTTTGATGATCACAAACCAATTCCAATATCCCCTTCTCCATGTTGGCCATGTTAACAATCTATAGAATTTAATTTTAACGTTCCCTTGTTCCAACACCCTCCTATGTTTCTCTACACATTTGCAACACCCCCCAAAAAATACTTTTCAAATGCTTCTTCTTTTCTCTTTGAAGTCTCATGCCCAACTTGCTTCAACTTCCAACCAACAAATAAATTCAAAAAGAAGGCAACAAATAATTCAAATTTGTTATTATGAATTTATTATCATCTCCAGATTTCAATGCCTATGTGCTAGAAAAATAAAAATTAATGAAATAATTGTAAGAAAATTAAATCACTCCATCTTCATTTCCTGGCAAAGGAATTGTAATTAAATATATTAATATTGAGAAGGAAAATGGGAATTAAATTCCTTCAATTTTTGTCTACTCTTATAACAACCTCCATAGATTTAGCTCAATTAAATTCACAAGTTACACATCATTACACACATAAAGATGACATGTGCTCAGCATATAAGAGGGTAAGTGCACCAAGATGGTTCCCAAAAAGGGGGCTTAAGTGGCAACTTTTTTTTTTGAAATCAGGAAATACTGACCTTGGACGTGAAATTGATGATACTTACACTCAAAATTTTGAGATGGAACAAAAATAAGGATTAAGTGCTCTAAATCTACTTTCTAAACTACTAATTTATTTTGAAAATGGTTGAGATTAAGGGGTTCAAACGAGGGACGTACACAAATTGGTGTGGTTTTTGTTAGAAAAACATAACATATCAACTCTTGTACGACCCTTGTACAGTGAAATTTTTTTTAGTATTTTTAAAATCACTATGATCAGAAGTTAGCTAATAGTATGTAGTTGATGCACGATTTTTCTAATAATTTTTTAATGAATATTTTATTTTTTACTAATTTTTGAAGTGGACACTTCCTGAAAAACAAAATTTTGGTCATGCTACCCCTAAAAATTTTGGAAACTAATTGATTTAAAAAAATAAAAATAAAAATGTAGAATGGAGTCTAGTTTCTAAAAATGTAATTTATTTTAAATTTCGATGAACAGTTAATTTATAACAAAAAAACACCAAACATTGCTTTTTACCAAAAAAGAGACATACAAACAAAAGAAATTAGAGATGAACATCTTAACATTGTTAGAAAGTGAAAAAAATTACATCATTGGATAGCTAAGAGAGAGCCTAACATTACCCAAATGTTCAATTTGTTTGATATTGAACCACATGCAATCCTAACAGTGAGCACAAACCCGATTATGTGAAATATTGTAGAAATTGCCAAAACAAACATGTCTCTAGTCGTTGGGAATGCCCTTCAACCCTTTGGGTTGGTATTCCAAGGAAAATACCAATCCCAAGGATTGGGGATTCCCAACGCAAGATATAATGCAAGCACATTATATGTCAGTTTTTACATGGTCTTTTCCTATTTGTGGGGAGCATGTCTAGCAAGACATAACGCGAGTGCGATATAACGCGCTCACGTTATGTATTGTTTTATGTTAAATGCATATTGAATGTATTTTTATATATTTCTATGTTTGTATGCACCTGTATGCTTGTATTTCATGTATGTATGTATGTATGTATCAGTGCATGTATATTGTATGTATGCCTACTTATATGTAAGATTGTATATACATGCATGTACATGTATGCTTGTATGTATGTAGGATTGTATGTACATATGTATTATGATTGTATGTATGTATTTATATATGTATTTAGAGGGAGGGAGAATTTTAAGAGAGGGAGAGAGATCTAGAGTTTTCTAGGTAGTGTGGGAGTGGGAGAGGGAGAGGGAGGGGAAGGGAGAGAGAGAGAGAGAGAGAGAGGAGGGATGGGAGAGAGAGAATTGAGAGAGAGGGAGAGAGAGAGGGGGAGAGAGAGAGACAAAGA
>VDFB02202477.1:125770-149982 GCA_007258455.2 Sequoia sempervirens
TTGATTTCAATTTCCTAAATGTATTTCAATTATTAAATTACTTAAATAGAAAGTGTGCATATGGAATTTTACTTTTACAATTTCATATTAGTGAAGATGAGGAAAGTACATACCCTTAGTTTTTCTCTATAAATTTATTTAGAATAGTTTTTTTTGCTTATTTGAGCACAATCACAAACTCAAAACCTAATGCAATAGTTATTTTATATCACTCTCTAAAAAATATACACATTTCATTTCAGGGCATTACCAGCCCTAGAATATATTATACCTATGATTATATCACATTGAATCGATCATGAGTCTAATCTTGTTAATTACTTCAATTTTTCATAATATTTATATTTTAATGTATAAAATGCTAGGCATGGTCATTACCTTGCAATATGCGTATCAAAACTTAAATTATTTATCTATGAATCATAATTTAATTCAACAACCTAGGTGTTGTGCCCACATATTACACATGTTAACAATGGCACAACCTCAATTCAACATATTTTGAAGGAAAACAATGAAAATTCACCTAGTATCATGCTTATTATGATTAATATTATGTGCACTTGGTGACAGTGAATATGCAGTGTCATCACAAGCACATTGACCAAAAGGTAAGAAAAGGAAAAATGCATCTAGGTGTGAGAGAATCCTTTTCCTACACCCTAGTCATGAAAGCAACATGATAGGGCTAGGTGTCTAAATAGAACACCTTGAAAGGAGGTTCATTCCAATAACACTCCTCGTAGGGTTTACTATATGGTAGCATGAAGGTCCAATCATCAAGATGATACCTATACCTAATATTCAACTAATAATTTGGATTTTATGAAAATAAATTATTAAAAATGATTTTTAATAATAAAAAACTATCCACTATAATAATTAATTAAATTTAAATATTTTTTATTCTTTTCAGAGATTAATTATTAATATTCAAATAGACATATAGTTTAATTTCATAAATTAATTTACTCAATTAACAATATAAAGCATTTATTATTATTTAATTGATAAAATTAATTATAGTTGCTATTTACAATCAACTTTTTTACTTATATTGAGGAATTTGATTTTTTTAAACCCAAAATAATATCTCAAAAAGGAATTTAATCATAATTAAAAGAAATAATTTTATACTTAATATATTATATATTTTTCCATTAAATAAAATAGATCTAGGCTAATATTCCTAAATTTAATATTCCACTTAATTTGAACATAAAAGCTTCTAATTAAATATTTCAATTTATAACCTAAAGTCTAGGGTACCTTAACTCATGGGTCCCACCATGGTATAACGCCTTAATAAGAGAAATTAATTTAATTTAGTGTTAATTTGTACATTAGGTTTCCTAATGGAATGAGAAACCAATCTCATCCATTGGATGAAAATTAAACTAGCCCTTCTTAGATCTTATAACAACCATGGAAACCTAATTTCTAAGGATGATATAACAAAAATATTTTTATGTTATTTTCAAATTTCATGTGATGCTTTGTTGGTTTGATGGAATGAAGAAAAGAGGAAAGATAAGAAAAAACCATGCATGACTTAGTTAAACTTGCTCGTTTGTTTATGGATTCTAGAAGCACTTTCCTTTTGAATGTATCTACACATAGTGTATATTTTAACAACTAAAATAGTTGGGTTTATCTATTCTTTAGTTTTTTCTACAAATAAGGGTTTGTTGTTGGTATATTTATAAAGATGGTACATCATTTGCATGCATACCCATAGAAATATTTGTAGAAAATATAATGGTGGCGGTGGCCTTAGAATAAAATCATAAATTTATTTATATGCAGCATATATTTTTATCCTTTTCTAGATGAATATTGTTGGGGGCTTGTGGTATGGAAGTTTCCCCAAGGGTTGGCCCCTCTAGGGAAAAACCACTACTAGAGGGTGAGGGTGTTGGATGAACACTTGACAACTAAGAAGGGGGAATCAGTTTTATCTTATCAAGACATCAAAACCCTCATTAACATTTAGTTCCACATGCATTCATTAAACCCTTAATTTTTTATGATGAATTAGCATGAAAAGTTAATAATATAAACTGGAACAACTTTAACACCATGCACAAGATAACACAAGATTTACACAGAAAACCCAAGGAGGATAAAACCACGATGAGGATTAAATCACAATATAAGTAATTGAAAAGCTGGTTGCAAAGGATCACTACCAAAATAGGACACACACTCTAGAAAGGCTCAAATCCAAGGCTCACTATTGGAGTAGAAAAAAGAAGATAGAGAAGAAATGTTACATAGACAACATGATATTAGTGCAATAGAAAATCCAACAAAATTGCTCCAACACTTTCATGGTCTATTTGAATGATTGCAGACACCTTCTGCTCACTGCATATAGTAATCGAACACTTGAAAGTTCACACTGCTCTGCTCAATTTCACACTATTCTCATCAAACACTTTTTACTTTCATCTATCTTAACTTCCTTCAACAATTCAACTCATACTTATGTTGTCCTCAACCTTGAAAACCTTTCCAAGGTTAGCAATGCACCTCAAACATGCAAATTTAAATTAGGTTAGAACCAAAAATGTTCCATGGAAGATAGAAGTGAATACAAACCACTTCAAAACTTAATTGTGACCCAAATCAACAACACCACTTAACCACATGCTACCACAAATAATATTTATCCTTTGCATGTCTAGTGTAAAAACTAGGTCAGTTATTACTCATGCAAACACCATTAAAATTAAAAGTGCATGGTTCCTCAAACACAAAGATGACTTGTGAACCACACACCATGCTTCTAGAAAAGCTAGAATAAACTATGGACCACTTGAGATCCAAGAAACTCCTTCACAACACCTTCCACCTGAAGAATGTACAAACCCAGTAAAATTAGACTACTCTTCCATACACAGTTACTTGAAAAACTATCTTCCAAAGCACCAAACCTCAAATCCTCTTGACTGAGGTAAAATACCAACTTTGTCCTCAAGGACAAAGCATATCTCAATTTGGTATCATTTTCTAAGAGAGAAAGTTGTAGTGAATGAGGTGAAGTTGATGTATGTTCCCACTAAAGATCGAGTTTTTGATATCTTCACTAAGGCTCTTCCTAAGGATAATTTTGAGTATATCTAGGAGAAGTTAGGAGTTATTGACCCTGTTTTTAATTAGATGCATAATTTTATGCATCAGCTCAGTGGATTTCAAGATTCATTCATTGTCCTAGACTGATGTTGGTGGCTACCTCTCAATGGGGTAGGTAGTGATATTATTGGTTGTTATGGTCAATGAGAGTAAGTGTTGTCATTATGTTGGTGTTGTTAAAGGAAGTGAAAGATAAGGTTGCAGAGTAGTTGTTGTCCCTTATAGTTTTTTCCCTTTGGGCAGAGAAAGTGTAAGTGATTATTGTCAAAGAGGAAGAAAAGAAAAGAAAATATGTGTTGTCTTTTTCCATTGATGTCAAAGAGGGAGAGATTTAACTAAAAAATAATATGAAAGGGGGAGAGAAGTTTGGTAAAAGAGAAAGTGTTGAAAAGTATAGATGCTTGCGTAAGGGGGATCAATATGCACTATGGTGTAGTAAATGAGTTGGTGATTAGAGCTATTGTTGTCATTGATGGCTTTTCATATTTCATATGATGTGTTGCCATCAATAAAAAATGGGGAGATTATTTGAAGTTTGTACATTTTCATTTATGTCAACAGATCTTTGTTGTTTCATTGATGTCAACCTATGGAGATGATTTTATTGGTTGCACTATGTTGTCATTAGTAGTCTCGCTGGTGTCAATTTCTAGTGTTGCTTATATGAGAATATGTTTGTGGATGTTAAACCTCTTTTGTGGTTAAGATGTTGAAAGGGTGTTTCAGATGTTGAGATGTTATTTGTGGTGCTTGGTTTTCAAGTGTTTATAAGAAAATTTTAATAAAAGAGGAGAAATTGTGGTAAATAGTGTTCAATATTGTAGAGTTGTGTTCAATGTTTTTCTCCATATTTCTTCATTGTTGAAGATATTCTTGTATGGTTTGGATGTGTTAATTAGAGGTTTTTATAGGTGTTATACCTAGAGTTTCAGGTTCTAGATCATTTGAAAGAAGAATTTTTGTTCACTAGTGTGTGAACTATGAAGCAATGTTGTCGAGGAGAAATTATTTTTCTCTGTATTTCTCCATGTTTTCATTTATGGTTTTATGGATCTAGAAGTGTACTTATATTGCTCATATTTATTTTCATTTTGAGTTGATTTAGTTTTGGTGCTTTAAAAAAGTTGGATTCATGAGCTATAATGTGTGGAAGGTTAATTAGATGTAAAAAAAGAGTATGTTCTTTAAGCATATGATTTTTGTGAAGGATTTGTTGTATTTTAAGGTGTTGACGGAATATTCTATATTGTGTTTAAATATTTTGTGTGGTCTATTATTATTCTTTGGATTTGGTAAAGTGTGTACTTAAATTTTTAATGGTGTTAACATAGGTTTATTCAATCTTGGGTGTTTATACTAATTACGGATATGCTTCGGTGTTTATGGAAGCATGGTGAGGGAGGTATATGTGTATTTAGGTCTGAGTGAAGGTGTGATATGGTCCACCTTCATTCCTCTCCATCATAGGAATGTTTTGGTGCTAACCTTTAATTTGAATCTGCATATTTGAGGTGCATAGCCAACGTTGTAGATTGCTTTCAATGTTGAAGTTGGCATATATGTGTGATGAATTGACAAAGGATGAGTGGGTAGTGAGTGTGATATAAAGTGTGAAAGTGTGAAATGTAGTGTCATCTTTATTTCCTAACACTATTGGAAGCAGTGAGCAGAAGGTGTCTATAGTTTTCAAAGAGAGTGTGAATATTCTGGTGAAGCAATGGTGCAAATTTTCTATCTCTTTGAGATGAATTTCTCATTGTAACAACCTTCTTCTTTCTAATCTGGTAGTGAGCCACTAGTAGTGAGTCCTTTGAAAATGAGCCTATTGTATTCAATGTTGAAATTACTTTATATTGTGAGCTAATCATCACCATGGTTTTTCCCTTCTTGGGTTTTTGATGCAGGAGAATTCAATGGTGTAGGGGAAATCTTGCATCACCCAAAAAATGGTTTTTTCCCTATTTTGTATAGTTTTTTTTAGACCCATGATAGCACTTAATGGGTGTATGGTCAAATTAGAAGTTAGAAAAGGTGAAAAATGGTCACCTACTATTTTTAGTAATTTAGTATAAACGGGTTCGTATGGACCTAAAAATTTACCCCAAGGAGTGAATCTGGAAAATACTTTTGATAAAGGAAGAATTGTCTCAATACCCTATATAGTTTGGGAGATATTAAATTTTTTTCTTGAGAAATTTCTCCAATGCAACTTCAAATTCAAATTTGAAAAACTTAGAAGCCCCCAAATAGCTCAAAAACTAGGAAAAATGATCTTCAATGTTTCACTGTTGTATATCTCTTTGAGAGATTTCAAATGATATATTATAATAGAAAATCGAACGCTTGGATCAAAATTTATGGCCTTGTAAATCTTCCCAACTAAAAATTAAATTTCATTAAAATATATTCGTAGGCAAAATATCAAATGGTGGGACTTTTACTGTGAAAAAAAAAGGGCAAGTTACACTTTCCAAAACACTCTAGGGTGGTTATTGGGTAAAATAAAAGGGTTAAGTGAAGGTTATAGAAGGTGGAACCATTAGTGTAGATTGTGGCTTTGAATAATGGATTTTATTTTAGTGTTGGTTTTATTGCAATGAATCAAGCCCATGCCTTATAGCATTGTAATTTATGAATCTATAATTTTATTTTTTGAAAATAATTGGAAGTGAGTTATTTTCTGTCTCACATCTTCTATGTTGTTAACTATTGTTATTTTTTGTGTGGGTTTCGGGTGGTGTCACCCTCATCAAATGGTATTAGAGTGGGTTTTCCTGATTTTGTAGACAGATCACCGAACATGAGATAGTTTACACTAGGACTTGTGGTTGTGGGTTTGTGAGAAAAGATGCCTCCACAAAAAAAAATGTGGTGGAAGGTAAGAGAAAAGGTTTTTAGATCCCTCTAGAGACAAGTTCAATCATTGCAAGAGGAGCTATGTAGAGGAGATGATGTCAGAAGAAGAAAGTGAATATGAGGCTAAAACTGAAGACCTAATTGAAGAAGAAGCATAGGATGTAATGGATCTTGGAGAAGTGAGACTGATTAGGGCCATTTCTAAGATTGGAAAGAGACCGAAGATAGAAGTTTCTAATTTTTCTGGAAACCTAAATCATGAGGAGTTGATTGATTTGTTCAATGACATGGACGAGTATTTTGAGTATGAGGAAATATAAGATCTAAGGAAGGTAAAAAATGCAAAGGACAAGCTAAAAGGCCATGCTAGCATATGGTGGAAATAAGTCTGGTTGGAGAGAAATCGAAGAGGAAAAGAGAAAATAATGAGATGGGATTAGATGGTAGAGAAATTGAAGAGGAAGTTCATTCTTGTGGACTATGAGCTCAATTTGTTGAAGAAGATGCAAGGGTTGAAACAAGCAAGAAAATATACTAAGGAGTATACAAAAGAATTCTTTCGAGTCTTGATAAGAACAAGCCACTCTAAGGCCAACAAGGAGAAATTTTCTCATTACATAGATGGGTTAAATTCAAGAATTCAAGAAAAGTTGAGTTTGGTAAGAATGTCTACCATTGAAGATGCTTATCTATTTGCTTTCAAGGTAGAAGAAAAGTTGAACATAAGGTTTAAAAGAAAGCAAAGAGGTGGGGGTCATGGTGGAGAGACTAGTGGATGGTCATATGGAGGCTGAAGTGAAGATCAAAAGAAGGGTGAAGGGCCCAATAACAGCTAGAACCAAAAAGGAGATAACTCATATCATCCTCATGATCAGAATAATGGAGACCAAAGAGGAAGAGGAAGATTTGGATGAGGTTCGAGAAGAGGAGGGTTCTATTAGGTCACTCCCTCCCACAACCTCTCCCTCTCTCAGGTCTCTCATTCACACTCCCTCTCTCTCTCTCTCGCACTCTCTCTCACTACCTATCCCTCAATTCTCCCCTCACCCCCCTCACACTCTCAAGTCTCTCCATTTGGCACCCTACCTACATAACTCTCTCTTTCTCTCTGTCTCTCTCCCCCCCCTCTGTCTCTCCCTCTCTCTCAATTCTCTCTCTCTCACACACCCTTTATCCCTCCCACCCTACCTAGCTAAGTCCCTCTCACTCCAACCCCTTCTCTCCCACCCCCTCTCTCTTAAACTCTCACTTTATCTCTTTATCCCTCTCATCTCCACTCACACTCTCAAGTCTCTCCCTTTGGCACCCTATTTGCATAACTCTCTCTTTCTCTTTGTCTCTCTCTCTCCCCCCTCTCTGTCTCCCTCTCTCTCAATTCTCTCTCTCCCATCCCTCCTCTCTCTCTCTCTCACTCCAACCCCTTCTCTCCCACTCCCTCTCTCTTAAACTCTCACTTCCACCCCCTCTCCCTCTCTCCAAACTCTCTCTCTCTCTCTCCCCCTCGCCCTACCTCTCCCTCTCCCACCCTACCTAGAAAACTCTAGATCTCTCTCCCTCTCTTAAAATTCTCCCTCCCTCTAAATACATATATAAATACATACATACAATCATAATACATATGTACATACAATCCTACATACATACAAGCATACATGTACATGCAGCTATATACAATCTTACATATAAGTAGGCATACATACATACATACATACATACATGAAATTCAAGCATACATGTGCATACAAACATAGAAATATATAAAAATACATTCAATATGCATTTAACATAAAACAATACATAACGTGAGCGCGTTATACCGCACTTGCGTTATGTCTTGCTAGACATGCTCCCCACAAATAGAAAAAGACCATGTAAAAACTGACATATAATGTGCTTGCGTTATATCTTGCTTTGGGAATCCCCAAGCCTTGGGATTGGTATTTTCCTTGGAATACCAACCCAAAGGGTTGAAGGGCATTCCCAACGACTAGAGACGTGTTTGTTTTGGCAATTTCTACAATATTTCACATAATCGGGTTTGTGCTCACTGTTAGGATTGCATGTGGTTCAATATCAAACAAATTGAACATCTGGGTAATGTTAGGCTCTCTCTTAGCTATCCAATGATGTCATTTTTTTCACTTTCTAACAATGTTAAGCCGTTCATCTGTAATTTCTTTTGTTTGTATGTCTCTTTTTTGGTAAAAAGCAATGTTTGGTGTTTTTTTGTTATAAATTAACTATTCATCGAAATTTAAAATAAATTACATTTTTAGAAACTAGACTCCATTCTACATTTTTATTTTTATTTTTTTAAATCAATTAGTTTCCAAAATTTGTAGGGGTAGCACGACCAAAATTTTGTTTTTCAGGAAGTGTCCACTTCAAAAATTAGTAAAAAATAAAATATTCATTAAAAAATTATTAGAAAAATCGTGCATCAACTACATACTATTAGCTAACTTCTGATCATAGTGATTTTAAAAATACTAAAAAAAATTTCACTGTACAAGGGTCGTACAAGAGTTGATATGTTATGTTTTTCTAACAAAAACCACACCAATTTGTGTACGTCCCTCGTTTGAACCCCTTAATCTCAACCATTTTCAAAATAAATTAGTAGTTTAGAAAGTAGATTTAGAGCACTTAATCCTTATTTTTGTTCCATCTCAAAATTTTGAGTGTAAGTATCATCAATTTCACGTCCAAGGTCAGTATTTCCTGATTTCAAAAAAAAAAGTTGCCACTTAAGCCCCCTTTTTGGGAACCATCTTGGTGCACTTACCCTCTTATATGCTGAGCACATGTCATCTTTATGTGTGTAATGATGTGTAACTTGTGAATTTAATTGAGCTAAATCTATGGAGGTTGTTATAAGAGTAGACAAAAATTGAAGGAATTTAATTCCCATTTTCCTTCTCAATATTAATATATTTAATTACAATTCCTTTGCCAGGAAATGAAGATGGAGTGATTTAATTTTCTTACAATTATTTCATTAATTTTTATTTTTCTAGCACATAGGCATTGAAATCTGGAGATGATAATAAATTCATAATAACAAATTTGAATTATTTGTTGCCTTCTTTTTGAATTTATTTGTTGGTTGGAAGTTGAAGCAAGTTGGGCATGAGACTTCAAAGAGAAAAGAAGAAGCATTTGAAAAGTCTTTTTTGGGGGGTGTTGCAAATGTGTAGAGAAACAAAGGAGGGTGTTGGAACAAGGGAACATTAAAATTAAATTCTATAGATTGTTAACATGGCCAACATGGAGAAGGGGATATTGGAATTGGTTTGTGATCATCAAAATTTGAAAAAAAAAGAAGAGTTGCACTAACTATTAAACTTGAATTGGAGCATGGCTATTGTTGCTTGGGAGTTTTAGACAACAATAAAGCAATTTAAATTGTTGCTTGCTAATTGTTATGGAATGGTGTGGAAATCCAAGATTAAAATAAGGGAATTTAGAGTTTTTTTCCAAGTGTTCAGGGGTGAGAATGCATATGAGAAAATATATAAAAATTTGAATTATAGAAGTTTCTAGTGAAAAGCATAAGAAAATAAATAAATTTTCATACATGTACATATTTGAATCATCAATAAAACTCCCTAGTCACTGAATTCAAATCATTATTGATTATTAATATTGCAAAAAATTCAATTTTGTGTTGGAAATCTATTATTATTTTTAGTTGCAATAACAATCAATTTGGTAAAAATCATTGTTATTGAATTGCACTAAGTGGTATCCAAACGAGGATTGGGACCATGTTTGGAGAAGACCCTAAGATTTGGTGTTGTGGGTAATTGGAAGAGAGAAGATTTACAACTACAAAGGGTACCAACATGGCATACTGAGGATAAGGACACAGACAAAGAGGACCACAAAATGATGATAATGCAGTCATCATAGAGATGCTAAGAGACATCACATCAATAATGGATGAAATGGAAATGACACAACGAAAAGGAGTGCTTTTGATAGATGTCTGTGAGGATGAAGAAGAAGTAGAAGAACCCAAAATTGATTTGGAAGATGAAGGTGAGAATTTAGGAGAGAGTAACTTTCTAAAAGTGATGGCAAAGATTAGTAGTAAACCCTGATTGGACCCTCCTATTTACAAGGGGAATTTGAATCTTGAAGACTTGATCAATTATATTTTAGAGATGGAGAAATAATTTGATTATGAATCGGTTGAAAACCTAAAATGTGTGAAGTTCATGTGCACAAGATTGAAGGGGTACACTTCCTTATGGTGGGATCACCTGTAAATGAAAAAGTAGCGAAGAGGCAAGGATAAAATTAAATCTTGGGAAAGGATGGTGGTGCAGTTGAAGGCCAAATTATTTCCTTCAAATTAACAGATCAGTTTGTTCAAAAAGTTGCAAAATTTGAAGAAAAAAGAAAAGAACGTACAAGAGTACACAGGGGAGTTTTAGTTTAGCTAAACATACAAGTGGGACATGTAGAAGACGATGTGGAAAAATATCAAGGTATGTAAATGGGTTGCATAATTTTGTTCAAGATGAAATGAGCATGACAAGAATAACCAAAATTAAAGAGGAATAACAATATGCATTGAAGGTAGAAGATAAAATAGCAAGAGGTAGCAAAATAAATCCTGAGGTAAAGGGGGATTTTCATATGAAAAAGAACAACCTATTAGTTGTAAAGGTTATCAAAATAAACATGATGAAGCAAGAACATCTCATGTAAGTGCACAAGAAGATAAAGGAAGAGGAGATTTATCAAGAGGAAGAGGAGATTATTCTCATGGAAGAGGGTCATTTGGAAGAGCTAGAGGTAGAGGTTTCAATGGTACATGTTTCCAATGTGGGGAAACAGGGCATAAAACATTTGAATGTCCATAAATCCAATATGGAGGAAGAGGAAAGGAGGAAAAAGTACATGTAGCACAAGATGAAAATGAAGTTGAGACTTTATCAAGGAATGGAGAGGATCCCAAACAAGGGGAATCATTGATGTTTCAAAGAATTTTATTGAATCCAAAAAAGGAGAAACTAGAACCAATCCAAAGGAGAAGTTTATTTAGAACATGATGCAAGGTAGATGGAAAGTGTTTCAAAGTCATTGTGGATAGTGGTAGCATTGATAAAATAGTCTATGAAGAGATGGTGTATAAGTTGAAATTGAAGAGAACCAAATATCCCAGCCTTTATCAAGCTTTGTGGCTGCAAAAGGAGCGTTATTTGTTGGTCAATGAGCAATGTTTGGAAGGTTTTCAAATTGGTAATTATAAAGATGACATATTGTATGATGTGATGCCAATGAATGCACGTGTCATGTTCTTTTGGGAAGACCATGGCAATTTGATAGAGAAGATGTTTATAATGGTAGATTAAATACTTATGCAATAAATAAATATGGTAAAGAATATGTTTTGAACCCATTAAAGGATAGAGAAGAGGAAATAGGGAGCAACTATAATTTTTGTTTTGCTTTTAGGAAGCACTATTTGAAGGACTTGGAAGAAGAGGAAACATGATTTTCTAACATGCCAAAGCTTGCAACAATTGGGACATCAAAGGAAGAGAATAAGAAAGAAGAAAAGAGGGAGTTTATAGTTGAAACATGCCTTTTTGAAGGCATGAAAAGGAGTAAATTGGAAGTTGCGACTGAGAGTAAAGGAAAAGAAGTTGTAGTAGGTGAGAAGGATGAGGTAAAATTTGGTTTAGCTAAGACTTGTATCTGTGAAGTATATGATGATTTGCATAATTTTAGTTTGAAGGAAAGAGAGGAACAAAACTTGAAAGAGTTGAAAGTCATTGTGCAAAAATTTGTTGATTTTGAAAAATATGTGGTAAGTATTGATGAGGAGGTGCTAGATATGTTTGTTAACAATGATATTGGTATGGAAATGTGTATGGGTATAGTGGTGAATGAAAATTTGTGAGAATAATCTTGGTGGAGGAAGATGGTAAATGGTTCAATGAAGTGTTGGAAAAGGTAGAGAAATTGTTTTAGTGGGGAACCTATCACAACAATGGAGTGGATACAAAATTTTCATGACTTGGAAGAGTAGTTCTACTACTCAACTCCATTTTGTGAGCCCAAGCTCACAAAATTTCACTTACTCGGTGTGGGCTCACAAAATTTCACTTACTCGGTGTGTTTGATTTAGGAGCATCTCGAGGGTAGAGTAATCCTCATCACCCAAAAAATAATAATTTTGTTTCAGTTTGCTTATTTATTTTATTTTTGGTGTTGGTGCTATTTTGTTTTCATAGGTGACCGGGGAGAAAACAAAAATTGAATGAATTTAATTCCCATTTTCCTTCTCAATACTAATATATTTTATTACAATTCCTTTGCTAGGAAATGAAGATGGGGGGATTTAATTTTCTTGCAATTATTTCATTAATTTTTATTTTTCCAACACATGGGAATTGAAATCTAGAGAGGATAATAAATTCATAATAACAAATTTGAATTATTTTGGGGCTTCTTTTTGAATTTCTTTGTTGGCTGGAAGTTGAAGGGAGTTTGGTGTGAGACTTCAAGGAGAAAAGAAGCATTTGAAATAGAGGAGGTTGTTGGAACAGGGGAACATTAAAATTAAATTCTATAGATTGTTGACAAGGTCAACATTGAAAAGGGGATGTTGGAATTGGTTTGTGATCATCAAACTCCAAAAAAAATAGAGTTGCAGTAATTGTTAAACTTGAATTGGGGTGTGGGAATTGTTGCCTAGGAGTTTTGGACATCAATAAAGAAATTTAAATTGTTGATTGTTGATTTTTATGGAATGGTGTGGAAATCCAAGATGAAAATAAGGGAATTTAGAGTTTTTTTCCAAGAATGCAAGGGTGAGGACTGCATATGATCAAATATACTAAAATTTGAATAACAAGTCGTTGCTAGTGAAAAACATAAGAGAATAAATAAATTTTCATACCTATACAGATTTGAATCATCAATAAACCTCCTTGGTCATTGAATTCAAATCATTATTTGATTGTTAATATTGCAAAAAATCAATTTTGTACTGGAAGTTTATTATTTTCTTTAGCTGTAATAATAACCAATTTGACAAAACTCATTGCTATTGAACTAGACAATATAAAATATGTGGAACTTTATGCCAACATGACATTGATTATTCTCCCTACAAAACCACATGTACCTAAGACAATGAAATTACGTTTACCAACAAACTTTGAAACCTAGTGAATATAAACTAAAACCCTTTTTCACAACCCCTCCATTCACTTCTTCATAGTTTCTAAGTAGAATGACAAAACGACAACCATTTCTGGTAGATATGCATACTTGGTAAACACTATCGCTCCCCCTTCCAAATGTTTGCAACATGATTCATCATATATTTCTTCTTCCAAATGTCTGCAACATGGTTTGCAAGTTCCCATTCCCTTGTGAAATGAAATGAAGCTTTTGGCTCAAAAAAATGTGAAATGTGCATTTTGGCTTTTCAAAACATCATTTTAAAAAATGTCAGCCATGCCAATCTTCCATTGGATTTTGAAACTCTAGACATATGGGGCCACATAACAGTAGTTGGAAATGGCACGGGGCTAAACATTTATTCATCTTACTGCTCTTGTTTTATCTCATCATCATGCCATCATATGTGTGGCAACACAAAATGTATCCCTCTACATTTTTGTGCTTGTTTAGGCCCTCCTTGTTAAATTGCACATAATGTTGCCTTGATTTAGTGTTGTAATGTGTTTAACACATTCACATTAGGTCTTGGGCCCTTGTAAGCTAAATGGACTTAATTGTACCTTATTTAAGGTGTTGTAAAGTGTTGTACCACACTTTCACACTAATCTAGGGTTTTCATTATTAATTGGGCTTCTTTATGCCTTATCTGGCCTTATTTTACATCCACAAGCCTTAATTAATGCATCTTTTTGAGGATAAACCTGACATAAACCAACATCCAATCATAAATCTGTTAATGTTATAACAGCTTCAGGTTCGTCCTTCCAGCCGCGAGTAAAGACATAAATAAACGTAGCCTATCGGCTATTTATTTATATGCAAGAATGGGCGCTTCTCTTGGCAAAAATATAATTTCTCTTGGGGCCGACTTTTCTTATAAGTTATATTTTGTAATTATATTATTTTGTATCTTGGCTGACCTTGCACATGAAGAGGTGCAACCTCTCCCACATTTGTATATATACAAGGTCACCTTCTTCTATTCATCACTCATTCAAGTTTAATTCATTTCATCTAGTCAAGTGCGAATTTATCAAGAGCTGAGTGCGAATCTTATCAAGAGTAGATTGCGAATTTCTTTGAAGGGCAGATTTATATAGTCAAAGGTGCAGGTCATTATCTGTTATTGTATCTGGTGTAGGTGCTGAATATTGGCCTTGTGATTGGCCTCATTGTAAAGAGAATTGTTGCCACCATTATTTATATATAAGAGAAGATCTTTGTTGCTGGGTTTTTCTCCCTCAAGAGGAGGGTTTTCCCAGGGTATCTGCTATGTTATGGTATGATTTTGAATTAATTTTCCATGCATATAATCTGTTCATTAAAATTTACAAAATCATGTCTATCTGGATTGTATGGCCTATATTTAGTGATTTGGGACTCATACACCACCTTGGGTGTATGGGTCCCACCTAAGTTTCGGGGTCTCGATCTGGATTTCAAATGAATCTAAGCATTTCTTGAAAAATGTGTCCCAAAGCCTAGCCTAATAGGACTCATGCCAAAATTCGCGTATGAGTCCTATGTGGCTTAAAATTAAATTAAATTCAAATTCTTGGCGGGATTTTATTCTCCTAGATTTGATGTCGGCTTGTAGTGTTGTAATTTTGGGAAATTTGGAATAAACAAGTATAAATACAAGGTTATTTCACTCATTTTCATCTAAGACTTTCATGAGAGCATTCCTAATAGCAAATTGGAGTTTATGAGAGCATTCAAGATTTTACAAGAGCATTCAAGAGTTGATTACCAAGTGTTTTGGAACATTATTCAAGTATCAAGCATCATGTCAAAGTCATCATGCATCATGTTTGTTTTTGAGCTAACATTTGTGATGTAGGGTTTTATGATTCAAGATCTACCACATTCAAGCAAGAGTAAAGATCTACATCCATTGTAGTCATTTCATACATGTTTGCAACACTTTATTCTTAGGGTTTGGTGAGTTGCAATATTACATTTTGTTCATTCATCATTCCTTCTTTACATTTGATTTCATTACAAGGTTTGATTACCAAAATGGGGTTTGACCAAGGAAAACCTCTTTTTACTAAAAAAATAATATTTTTCCTTCTCTTTAGTGTGTGATTTGCAAATCTAGGTTGAATACCCTCTAAGGAGTAATATTGGAAAGAAGTTGCTAAGTTGCAAAGTTATCCAAGTTTTCATTTTGTTTAGAAGATCACTAAAAGGCATCTACGTCTAGCAAAATTTGTCATTTCAGACTCAGAAACCAAGTTGAGAAGACAGACTAAAGACCGAAAAGTAGATTCAAATCTTGATCCTTCAAAAAGGCCTAGCAGTATTGATACGCCACTTTTGGTGTATGAGTCCCATCCTAGTGACTTTTCCAATTTTCAGGTGTTCCAGACTCATCTTTGCCAAATTTTTGTTACTGTTGAGAAACCCTAATCTGGGACTAAATCACCTAGCTTGGCGTATGAGTCTGAGTTTGCATTAAATTCATTTTTTTTAGTATTTCAGGTCTTCATTCAAGCTACTATAGGTTTCCAAGTGCCCCTCTTTGCTTTTATTTTCCATTTTGTTTTGCATTCATTTCTAGGTCATTTAGTGAAGCTTTGCACATCATTAGGTTTTTACATTAGGACTTGCATGTTACTTGTTTTTCCAAGCCCTAGCTTGTTGGTGAACCCCTCTTTAGTCATTAATCATACCCTAGGACAACCTTTAGTAGATCTCTTTCCTTCATTCCATCCTTGGATTGAGATCTCTAGGGTTTTCCTTGAGTGAAACAAGTGTGTGAAATAGGAACCCTATCTACTCAAAGATAGAGAGCCCTCGCATCCCCTATTTTTCGTTGTTTCAATATGAAGGGTGGGGCATAATATTATCATGTGTAAAACATGCGGTTTTGTAGGGAGAATAGCTTGTGCCCTTGGTGTCTCCCATCATCGAGATTCTATTTTGCATTTGCCTCTTTCCTTAAAAGAGCAATAGGGTGCCCTTATCACATAATAAGGGATATTTTGGGCAGTAGGGGAGAGGGGCCAATAGTTGTACATGGTCAAATTATTTTTATACCACTTGTGGTTATAATACTTAGTCTTACCACATATTTATACTATATTGTAAATAAATAGTCCACTTGTAAATAGAAAAATAACCAAATGTTGGTCAAAATGGAACCATACTTGAACACATGAGAACCTATGAATGGTATATAAACAAAAATATAAATACATTCATGAAGAAGTGAAAAAATAAATATTTTTTTTGTGTTAGATAAAATATCATAACCATCCACTATAAATGTGTCGTTTATTTTATAATATGCTCATTTAATACATTAATACACTCATTTAAACAAGTATTGTTGTCACCCTGAAAAATATTGTTCTTTTGTGTACAACTATTGGGGTAGCAATGCACAAGCATTGGAGTATTTCATATTAATAGTTTGTCCTATCACAAATATAAAATGTGAGCACAATAAATGCCATGAATTTTCCCAAAAGATTTTCAAAAAATTTTAGTGTTCAACTATTAGTTCATTTTTGTTTTATATAAATTGCATTTTAAATAATTATGTGTTGTTTTTATAACAAGAAATAGTTTTTTTGTATTTAACTATTGGTCCATTTGTGTTGAACCTAGATATAACAAAAATTTATGGTTACCATTAGGTATTTGGTCCAATCACGATGTATATAAGTTTTATTTTAAATAAAATTATTGATTTTCTACAAAACAACAAATAATATTTTTTTTTATTCAACTACTAGAAATACCATGATTAAATTTAGATGGAATCTTTAAAAGTCAAATTTTGATCTCAATGCTGATGTGGCAAGTTATGATGAACAAATCTGAAGGATTATAGTTGAATAATATGTTTTCTACTGGTTTTTTGCAGGTATGCAAGTTGTTTTGAAACCACGAACAGTGGAAAACATTAAGCAGCGAAAATAGCCACTATATTTGGCGTTTAAAAATGTTTTGGAAACCCGAAAAAACTAGACATAAAGAATCAGCATCTGCAAGCTCAAAATTCTAGAAACCCTGACAATAAATCTAATTAAGCAGCAGCAAGTTCAGAAATGCCATCGAAACCCTAGAATTCCTACCAGATAAAAGAAATCAAGCAGCAGAAACTAGTTTGAAGCCCAAGAATCCCTATCAGATGAAAACATCAAGCAGCGGAAACTATTATGAAACCCTAGAAATCCTGATACACTAAAATATTTATATGCGCGACAGCAAGCCCAGCAATGGCTATGGACGGCAATTATTTATATCTTTATAATGCACTTTCACCTCTCTTGGACTGTGATTCGATGTACGAGAGATCTCCTTCTCCGCGGCTTTTGCTAGGTGAAGCAGCCGACGCGTCCCCAATCAGCAAGAAGAAAAAGACTAATAAACGTGTTTTTGACATAAAATACGGAGACCTTGACGTCGACGAAGAGTTGAGATTCTTGAGAAAATCTACCGACGTGAATTTAGTATCCCCGTTGGTGCAGATTTCAACAGTTTTCCGGCGAGAGATAAGCGATCCGTATGATAATATTAAGTCACAGGAGTCTAGCGACGGAGAGGTAGTGACGAGAATAATTGTAGATTAGATGAAGTTTAGAATTGGAGATAAAAATAGAGATGCGATTGGCGATAATAGTTCCTATTGTTGATCTTAGAAGTTTAATATTAAATGGACGTAAAGTTTAAACGTAATCATCTGCTTGAGAATTTCAATAAAGCGAAGCTGTGGATGGGTCTCTATATTCTAGGCAATTTTAATCTTTTTTTGTGTGTGGATGATCCTTCATCAGGTAGAATATTTGTCTCTAGAGGTCCAGAGTCCCAACCTGCTAAAGGAGGAAGTTAATGCAGCCGAGCCAGTTACTCCTGTGTTGGCTTCGCAAGATCAAAATGACAAGGTTATGGCATTCCAAGATTTTATCTGGACTGATGCGCACAGACAGATAAGAAGCCCCGTGCTTTTGCTTCATCAAGGTTTGTCAATGCATAAAATGTTGAAACATAACACAAAAGTAGGAATTTAAGAAGCTAACCATAAAAAATATTCGCACTGTCAAAGTCTAAAGTATTCAGCTTATAAATTTTCAAAAACACACTATCTAAATCATTTGCAGAGAGACGACTACACTATTTTAATAACGAGTTGTTTACCGTGACTTAGATAAGCATCTGCATAGTGATGGTGATTCAGTGTATTAAGGTTGAGTTGTGGCAAATAGAGCCAGCACAGGCTTCTTTTAAAATTTATACGGTGAAGAATGATTACAGGTTTTCCACCGTAGCCTTCTTTTAAAGTACATATAATAGATCTTAATTATAATTATGCACTGCAACCTTCTTTCAGAGTATATACAATAGAGAGAAATTCCAGTTTTTCTCTGTTCTTTTATATGCATGTACATTGAAGAAGAATTACAGTCCTGGTTGGTCTAGCAAGTCATTTCTACCTTATTTGAAAATCAGTTTTCTCTATGCACGGCATTTGGATGTTTATTGTACTCTCAGGAACTGATTTTCTACTATTGGTTATAGTTTTTAACTATTCGAATTTGAATTTGAACTGATTTTTACTTACTATTGTTTATGGTTTTTAACTATTCTTACCTGCAGTAAAATTCATCAAAATAGTAGTAGATTGAGTTTGACCTGCTTCAGGGGCTGTTAAAACCAATCTGCTTTACTAAAATAGTAAAATAGAAGTAGATTGGTTCTGACATGCTACTCGAGGAAGCCCTTCTAGTTAGAAAGAACCATTCTAGTTTAGAAACCATTGAACACATGTTTAACTCTATACATATCTACCCATAGTTGGCAGACTTTGACTTGCTAAAAACTTGGCAGACCCAAAATTTGTAAACACTACAACACGAATCTGAAGCAATTCCGACAGCATAACGACATCTCAGCAATTCTTCAACCTGTCATACTGAAAATGCACTAAGGCATCAAGTATCTATAGCCTTCAACATGAAGAGAAGGTGCCAAAAACTTGCCATAAGCAAAACCCATGTCCAAGTGTGAACATGAGTTCATTATGACATGTTGTCATAGCCAAAACCCATAGTTTTAGGTTTTTTTCTAAATCCAACACCTGTCTCCTCGAAATTAGTTTAGCCTAGGCACATGCAGCTGGCACATGCAAACTTGGGCACCCCCATAAATGTAGCCTGTCATAGTGTGACATATAAACTGCAGCGCGTCCCCGGGTCTAAATTCCCCCGTCCCTGTCCCGGAAACGTCCCGGGGACATGGGACAGCCAGGGGACGGCAGCAGTGTACTATGTTTAATATCACATAATGAATTCTGAATTCTGAACGCATATTGAGTATTGACAGTGAATTCTTAACAAAAATGTTATATGCTAAGTTTCTATAATGTATATATACATGCTTTATCCATGTTTTCATATGAATATTTAAGGTTTCTCTATATATTTTAAATTTTTCTATATTTTATATAGCCATCCCCCCGCCGTCCCCAAATTTGACCTGAAAAAATGGAAACTTGGGGACTTGTCCTGCCGTTCCCTGCCATCCCCGTCCCGGAAATGTGGGGCAACACTGATAAACTGTCATACAAGATTCTTACAGCTGTCATATATTGTCATAGCAAGTTGTCATAGTTTGCCATAAATGTGACATAGCAAATTATGACAAATGCCACCATTTTAGCCCCAAAAATAGGACCTCTAAAGTGGGATGCCTACCACCACAGTTTAGCTTACAAATTGTACATGCCACCTTCCATGTAGGATGCCACCTCACTGGTAGGTCCCACAAAGTGATAGCTAATTTGGTAGGCAATAGACATAGGAAATAGTTAATTAATCACCTAAATAATAAATTGAATGCCAAGACTCAAAGTTTGAGACACCTTAATCCTAAAATTCTCCCACTTATCAAAGACCTGTTAAGAGTCATTTGCAATTAGCAGCTTAGGGCTGTGAGGCTCATAGGAATGAAACACCATCTAAACTTCTTTGCGCTCACTGGTTTTGTCAATGCATTTGCAACATTCGTCCAGGTGTCAACCTTCTCCAATTTTACCTTCCCATCTTCCACCATATCATGAATAAAATGAAATTGCACATCGATATGCTTTGTTTTGACATGGAGAGTAGGATTCTTTGCCAAACAAATGACACTCTGACATTCACAACAGATAGTGATCTACCCTACATCAAGCCCAACATCTAAATGCAACCGCTTAAGCCAAATGGCTTGCTTAGAAGCATGGGTAGCTGCCATGTACTATGCTTCTATCATGGACAAAACAACTATAGCTTGCCGCTTACTCATCTAACTAATGGCACCACCATGTAATGTCCCCGTTTTCCATCCCGCCTCACAAACATTAATTAATTTAATTATTTAATGTTGCTTGGAAAAAAGTGCATTAAATAAGGTAATATGAAATAATTATATTAATGAGGTGAAATAAAGTGACGCCAAGGAATATTTAGAAGATAGTTTAATGAAGTCACTTTATAATAAAATGCTAATTGAGGAGGGAAAACTAAAAAGGTATTATAAAAAGTACATGAGAGCTCATTTTTGATTATGCGAAGATTATTATTATTATTTTGGTTTGGATTTTCAGGTGGAGCTCTATGGGGTTCAAAACCCTAGGTGGTATTCCTATGGGTATCTAGTTTCGGTGGTGAAAGATTCCACCCTAGCTGGATTGAGGTGAATTTAGACAGGATACACATTTGTACTTTAATGGCTGGATTGAGCGATTGAAATAATTTGTGAGTCTTGCTAGGCAAGACAAATTATCAGAGTTAAATTTGGAGGTAATCGATTGACAACTTCTAGCATATTGAAGGTTGGGTTTATTATTCAATTTGGAGGTCATTGCAAAATTAGTTAGTCGCCATACTTAAGAGTTCCAAGATAGTTTGTGGCACTTGTATTGCTGTATTGTTATTGTGATTTGATACGATAGTCTAGGCGTGAGATATAAGGGTTGCTTGCTGTAGTAAGACTGGGTTGACTGATAATATTAGATATGTATGCTTGCAACTGGGTCGTGAGCCTTTCCTCAGCTGTAAAATGCTATCACGCCATGCAAAAACTCAGAAATAGGTGGGTCGTGAGTTTGGTTGCCTACAGTTGCATTTGGCTGCACAGGAGTGATTGATTGGATAATGGAGGCGTTAGACATTTTGCCTGAGTGGTGGGGGTTGTAGTGAGGTCGTGGAAGGTCTTTTTCACCTGCAACGTCATTGTTCCCTGTGTAAAGTGCATGCTTTATGAGGCATGGAGTCTGCTGTTAGAGAGGAAGCTTCTTGGGCAAGATAATTTGCAGTATACAACTGCAAACTCAAGCACTCAACACTCTTTCCAGTGGGGCTTTGTGCTATAGCCGTGGCATCTTCAGATTCTGCAGAAATTGAGATTTATGCTATGCAATGTAATTTCAGTGCTGAGTTTATATGTCATTGTCATTGTACTATCAGATTGTTGTTGTTGAAGATTAATGTTCCATGCTGTTCATGTACAAGAGGATGAAATTGGTATTTATCCCTGTATAATGCTATTTGAACATTTGAGTGCAATCCTAGGTCTGTATGCCTTTGATTACTTACAATATTCAAAAATATAAGGGTCGGGTATTTGCAATTCATTTGGTGTCTTGAATGAATTTATGAATGAAACTAAGCAGTGTTTAGTATTATCCATTATTTGAGTTGTGAAAGCAATCAGTCTAGTTAACCAACAAATTAGTTTGACAAAGTGCTAATGTGTCAAACTGGAAACCATCGCAAAAATATCGTTCAAATCTAGAGGGGTTTTTGCAGTGGTATTAGAGCTGTGCATCCCACCAGCCTGAGGGTAATAGTGGAAAGTTATTTCAGTTTTCCCTTTGAGTGACCAACACTTGTCTATTTTAGTGGTAGCTGATTCTCAGTTGGGAAAATGAAGACAAATCAGGACCTCATGGTAGAGTTTTTGCAAGTCTTCCAAGGGTACCAGAAGAATCTAACAACTTTGTTAGAGCATCTTGAGTTATTGGAGCCTCATTTACAGTTGGGTAGAAAGATGAGGCGGATAACACCAGTGCACATGACAAGTATTGTGATAGCATACATGATGATGTTTTCCAATCAGCTGATGATAATGATTCAATATCTTATCTTAGTGCTGATGCTCATGATGATTTGGGTGTGTTAGCATCTAACATAGAGGATGTTGAAGTTGGGAAGCAGGTTGCTGATAATAAACCAAAAAATTTGTGTGGTGATGATGTCTTAGGGGTCCATCACTTGGTAGGGCAATTGAAGGTAAATGAGGATATGATTATTGCAGCCTTAAAACATTTTGACGAATCACAAAAGTTGATGGCAACGTGCTGTTGGAGGACCTCGGGAACACATAAGGACCTGGATGGAGAACTTTCCCTTGCAAATCTTCAGGCATTTAGAGAAGCTTTTGGGGTAATGAAATCTAATTACCTTCACCTCCTTGTAGATAGAGATCATCTTCTCATGCTTGATGAGATTTATTCTGATGCACTAAAGGTGAAAGAAGAGGAAGTTGATAAGCTCACTCATGAGCTTAAGGTCACCATGGACTCCTTGAAGAGCACTCAAATGGCCCTCCAATAGTCAAAGACTTGGATTGACAAGCTCTCCATGGAGTTGAGCTTGGCATAATCTTCATCACCCATAGTTGAGACTTAGCAATCTATGGCAGCCATCAGTGATGAGCATACATCCATTGATTGTGGGAATGTGCATATTGAAGATGTGGAAACATCCAATTCGATTATAGGTGCAGGTGACGCTATTGGGACGAGTGCATTGGATGAGTTTAAAGGGGAGTAGTATGTTATAGTAGGTGTCCTTGAAGAAAAATCATCTACAGGTGAAATATACCCAAGTCTCTCAATTGGTGATGTAGAGATTGCTATTGACAGGTTTTGTGATGAGGAGGTGGATTCTATTGAGAGTTGTGTGATAGATCACAATGCTGTTCCATCTTTACAGGAGGATTGCAGGGTGTCATCTAGTGGGGAAATTGGTATTCATGATATGTTTCCCCCTCTTGAAAGCAAATAAAAAAATTCACTTTATGTAGTTGGTTGTGATCAACGGCCTAATGAGTCACATGAATGGAAGGATCAGCTAAAGGTTACTGAAGATAAGGTTGTTCAAACCTTAAATTGCTTTGATAGCACGCATAAGTTTGTTGAATACCTCCTTTGGTTGGTTGAATTTGAGGAAAGGTAGAAAGGGTTATCGACTGAAGCTTTTATCCCAAGCTTGCTATCAAGCATGCTTTAGAGGTAATAAAATCAGATTACCTTCATTTGCTTTTAGAAAAAGACCTTGCCATTAGGGTTGCAGAGAAGGTTTATAGAGCTGTTGCAAGGTCTGTCCATCATGATTTGAGTTGCGAGTCATCTTCTGCTAGTGGCAGTGAAGTATGGAATCCACGTGATTGTACTAACATTTCGTTGATGCAAGCGGGTGAGTTTCACCTTGATTGACATTTCGTCAAACACTTGGCATGAAAACTATTGTGCATCTATAGCCAAGGGAAATTAAACAAACATTTACCATGTAAATCCCTGCATTATGATATTGAATGGATATGATTGAGACTGATTACAAATGACGGAAATCTCATCAAAGATCTGACCTTCAAATAGGTATGATTACAATGAAATTCAAGAGACTTCCAATGCAATTATATGATATTGACTAAACAATGCAGCTTCCCTGAGAATTAATGATAATAATTACAATGCAATGTGACTGTTTATGACAGTGATCAGACCTATGCTAAAACAAAGCAATTGTTTCCAGACTTGCAAGATTACAATTAAATGGAAAACCTGGAACTGTAGATGATAATTTGTTGATGATGAATGCCTTCGAACTGCCTGATACAAATCGCAGCCAGTATGTAATCTCTTGAATCTTTTTGTAGTCACTGTATTCTGCCTTCAAAGTGCTGCGCCCTATCTTCCAGATGAACCATGAACCTCCTAGAATAACTCCAGAATTTTT